>LR752355.1:73455-91234 GCA_902729485.2 Mus minutoides | reverse complement strand
CCTCTCCCTCTCTCTAACTTTACATTGATTCTTTGTGAGTTTTCCATCATGCACTCCTAGCTCACTCAACTCCTCATCCTTTATACCTGCCCTCTGTCTCTAGAACCTTTCCCTCAAAAGAAAATAAAAATAAAAAGCCAACAAAACAAAACAAAGTATAAAATACATCTCGTCATGGAGGCTGTAGTATGTCACAGTGTGTCCCACAGAACACCTTTTTGTTCGGACATCTGGACTTGCAAATGTTCACTGAAGGGAGTCACTGGCCTGGTTCAAGGTCTCTGGGGTCTTCTGCACTATCAGTGCTGGTCCTCACTTGGGATTCCTTTGGGGATCTTGTTGTCGCCCTGTGTCATGGAGATCCTGCAGCTTTGGATCTGCAGGTCTGGCTCCTGTACATGCTCCAGCACTTCATAGATGTTGGGGTGGGCCAACTCAAACATGACATGCCACTCAGCACAGGCAGAGGAGAACATCCAGAGGCCCTCTAACCACGTTGCCCACCACAGTGGAAGCCTCTACAATGTGGAAGTCTGTGAACAGATGGGAGAGGAAGAGAAGTGGAGAAGTTTGACTATTAAGAAGAGAGATGGAACTGGAGACGCAACGGTGGGGAGAAGCAGCCTGTTGTGAGTATCCTACTCCACCCCCAGGCGCCATGGTGAAGTCCCAGCCCTGATGCCTCTGAGAACCATGTCTAGGTCCAGGAGGAGCCTGTGTTGATGTCTGTGGCTCAGATTACCACCAAAGACTATGGAGATGTCCCTGGTCTGAGCTGCCAGCCAGGACAACACTGATTGACCACAGGTCAAGGACTGTGCTGAGCTGCTGAGCTGGCCCCACCTCTCACTGGCTGTGGCACTCTGGAGAGCTGGCTCCACCTCTCACCTGCTACAGCACTGCGTGGGGGACAGGGCCCTATACCTTTACTAGGCAGCACAGTAGAACTGGTGATGGAGGCACAGGCAAGCCAGTCCTGAGATACCCTCCCTGATACTTGCCACCTTCAGCAGTTGGAAGAACTGGCCCTGGGATCACGAGAGCAGGAGAGCTGATCCTGCCTCTCACCTGCTGCAGCACTCGGGAGAGCAGGCCCTGCACCTCTCCTTGGCAGAACAATAGAGCTGCCTGGCTCTGGTGGTACATGTAGGGAAGAGCTGTCAGGCTGACTAACTCAGCTCCTTCACAGGGGGTTGAGTTGGCCCACTCCAACATCTATGAAGTGCTGGAGCATGTACAGGAGCCAGACCTGCAGATCCAAAGCTGCAGGATCTCCATGACAATGACACAGGACAACAAGATCCCCAAAAGCGTCCCAAGTGTGGATCCTGCACTGATAGTGTAGAAGACCCCAGAGACCTTGAACCAGGCCAGTGACTCCCTTCAGTGAACATTTGCAAGTCCAGATGTCTGAACAAAAGGCTATGCTGTAGGACACACTGTGACACACTACAGCTTCCACGACGAGATGTATTCTATGCTTTGTTTTGTTTTGTTGGCTTTTTATTTTTACTTTCTTTTGAGGGAAAATTTTCAGGGACAGAGGGCAGGTATGAAGGATGAGGAGTTGAGTGAGCTATGGGTGCATGATGGGAAACTCACAAAGAATCAATGTAAAGTTAGAGGGAGAAGGAGAGGAAAGGAGAGAGAGAGAGCAAGAGAGAGCGAGAGAGAGCACGCACACGCGCGCGCGCGCGCGCGAGAGAGAGAGAGAGAGAGAGAGAGAGAGAGAGAGAGAGAGATCCCACCTGTGAACAGAAACATTCATTCCTTCCCAAGAGCACCCGACCTGCCTTTCTTCATAGCCTACCCCATAGATTTCAGACTTAGCCAGCCAGCCCCCACAACCACATAAACCAGTTCTTTGCAGCATGTCCTTAACAGTCTATATTCTTTTCCCTCCCTTCCTGCCCCTGCAGCCATAAATCTTACCCCCACCTCTGGTGTTGATGCCTCTCTGATTTTTAACCCTCTGGTCCCCCGAAAGAAGTTTGCTGATTTGATTCAAGTCCTCTGGTCTGCTCCTTCCTTTCTTTGCCTGCTTCTCATCTCCAAGTCACAGCAGCTGTTTCTCTTGAGCTGAGCATCCTGGGTGTAGACTCTTTTACCCGTATGACCGTGATTACCTTGTAACAAAGCGCTCAGCTCATGACTTGAAGAACAGACCTGTTCAAATCCCTTCTCCATGACTTCAGTGGCTCTCTGTGCCTTTATTTACTCTCACGCTGAATAGGACCAGAGGCCACCCCAAATATGCCTTGCCGGCATGAAGATTATTTTAAACCGAGACACAGCAGAGGTGGGAGAAGCCTTCTGCCTTCTCCATTGCTGGATGTCTCTCCTCATTTCTCTTGCCCCAGGATGAAACACTCACTGGCTCTCCTCCGGGGAGGGCACTAACTTGAGTCTGCACACCCAATCGTCACTGCAGCAATACGTACCTTCCAATAGACGCCTCCACATATTTACCTTCCCACAATTAACCACTCTCAAAAGTCCAACCTCTTTCCCTTTGTCTCACGAACTCTCCACAGTAGAATTGCTCTTTATTAAAATAGTACATAAACTCTCAGTGAAGGGCCTCTCGCCAGCCTGTGCATGGCATATGTGGCTCTGGCAAGCCTTGCCCTTCTCTCCCATTTCCTCTGCCTTGCTAAAAACAAAAAAAACAAAACAAACAAACAAACAAAAAAACACATTTGATCACATTCTTAAGCTAGTCACCAAGGTATATTCCCTGATTTGCCCACTTCTTCCTCCTGGGACTGACTGCCAAGGTCTGGCTATCAAAGTATTGAAGTTCAGTCATCAAGAACCCCCCTTTGGCTCACCTAATTAACATGCCCAATAAAAATTAAATACCCCATCGTAACACAGGGTTTCTCCTTTTAGCTTTATAAACCACCATTTTCCTATGGGCCACATCTGTCTCCTCTCTATCCAGAAACAGTCCTTTGTCCTCCTCCAGGAAGATATGAAATTAAAATGCTAACCTCTCTTTTCTTCAACCGTCTTTTATCAACTTGATTTGGGGAGCCCAGATGTTGAATATAAGAAGGTAGGGGGAGATTTTTTCCTGAATATTATAAAACAATGCCAACAGAATTCATCCCGGTGACAAAAGAGGGACTGAGAGCTGTTGTGACTAGGCAATGGCCTGTGGGGCCACAGCTGTCTCTCTTGCTGCCTTAAACTTTGAGTCACTCTTTATGAACCCAGACCTGCTAATCATTCAAGGTGTGTCACTTAACTACTTAAGCCTGGCAACACAAGGTAGATTAGCCCTAAATTGACCTGCTCTTCTCTGCTCCCTTTAAAGATGAACACATCAATATCATGTAAACCAGAGATTTGGGGGGGGGGGGTTATGGAGCCATGAATTTTGCAAGATAAGCATCCCATGGCAGGATGGAAGCTACCCCACACCCCAGAAGGGACAATAAGTCATCCAATGAGAACAATGGAAGCTACCTGCCCACAGGGAGAGCATCATCCTGTAATGAAAGCACAACTACCTACTCCAGCAATACTTTCTCTGGAGCCAGCAGGATCTAACAGAAGAAAACCCAAGATAGCCACCAATCCAACCAGAGTCTGGTAGCCAGACCATGAATTCACTAAAGTGTAACAACTGTGCCATGAGTTCACTAAAGTGTAATTGTGCCATGAGTTCACTAAAGTGTAACTGTGCAGCCAGACCATGAGTTCATTAAAGTGTAACTGTGCATGGTTCTTGCTCTCAGCCTGCTTTTGTTTCTTTCCCTCGTAATCCTGAAACTTTTGCCAAGACTCCAAGGTGGATGGTACCCCATTCTCAGTGCAGTCTAGAATAAACCCGGTCTTTTCACCATCACTTTCTCACCCTTGTGGGAGAGAAAATGGATACACAAACACACACACACACACACACACACACACACACACACACACACACACACATCCCCAACAAGGACAACTTGAATATTCGAGGATTAAGCAAGACAAAACCTGTGAGAGAACTTGTGCACCATTGTCTCACAACCATAAAAAAAACAGAAATAATTTAGAAAGCCTCAAACCCTAATCTACTAACTAACTAACTAACTAACTAACTAACTAACTAACTGCATAGACTCTTTCCTCATACAGCTTCTAGGGAAATTCTGTCTTCTGTGACAGAGTCACAGAAATGTAGCTGGTATTAGTAAACACAAAGGCACAGGGACTCTGTAAGATGGCATGGGAAGTCTGGTGACACTGGCAGCAAAAGAATTTACCAAGACATGAGGAGAAGAATTTATTGAAAAACATTGCAGCAGCCAGTTCCCAAAGACAGCTTCCTGTCCCTGAGAGAGAAGTAGGTTGATGGATTGTTTGTTTTTGTTTTCTGTTTTGTTATTTTGTTGTAGCGATGGAGAGAGAAGTTACTTTGTCTCATTGCATGAGTCCTCTGCTAGTTTATAGCTAAGGGGACAGACATACCTCTCATTATCTTGTCAAATAGTAAATTTTACAGACTAGGTTGATATTTCTTGAGCCTGGCCATTGGTATAAAGTGTCATGGACCAATAGAGGTCAGGCTCCAAATATTCTGTGTAAGACATGGTGGGTCACTAAAGGCCAAGCTCCAAATGACCCCAGACTGATTGTTAAGTATGGAGATTTTGTATGTATGTATGTATGTATGTATGTATGTATGTATGTATGTATTTATTTATTTATTTATTTATTTATTGTTTCTATGTAGGCTATCTTCACCCCAAATCTCAGGAAAGAGAACCCCCATAAGGTTTTTAACACCCCCATCCTAAAACCTTTCCTTTCAAACCACCCTCCCATAACTTAAGGAGACATCTCGACTAAGCCAGGAGCTCACATTCCTCCCATGACCCTGCTCCACCACTCTCTGGCACCCCACAGTCAGTATCCAACCTGGGGGAGTCCTGAGAAGCCTTTGAAGTGTCTGAACTCCTTTACATTTTACATATCAAGAGGGAAGTGGATCATAAATCATTATTGGTGGGAGAGATAGAGGAAATCACAGAGGTCGGATATTCTAAGGCAATTAATTGGGACAACAGGAGGAACAAAAGAAAATCCATTATGTAAATGGGAGGCCATTCCACCTTGAGAAGATAAAGTCTGCTTTGAACACAAAGGCAGGGGAGGTTAACAAGGCCAGTTCCTTCCAGGTCTGTTGGAATATTAAACTTCCTCATGACTAATATTAGGCCTGGACAGCACTGGGTTTCTGAAATGTTATCACTTTTGTGTTCTTTATAATTCTGTCACAACACTGGGCAGAAATAACTCATATTTCCACAAGATCACTTACACAAGGATGGAGTCCACACCTAGCTGCCCCCAGTTCCACACTGGCCCCCACTTGTGGCAGGTCTCCCTTCCAGAGCTTTTATAGAACTGCTCAATGGGGGGGGGGGGCGCCTGGGAAGGTCCCACAGTAGAAAGTGACTCTTCTGGAGGCCTGTCCCTGCTTCTCCTTGAGTGGAAAGGACTCCTCTGTCTGTGAGTAGTCTGTAAGGATTGAAAGGTTGCGTGGGCTAAAAGCTCTGACTCTTTGCCCTAGGCCTGAAGCCATCTAGTGGGCAACTAAAAGCCGAATGAAAGGTGGCATCTGCCTCTGCTTTCTGTTTCCTTGGCCACCTCAACCATTAAAGTCACATTCCTGCTTCACTCTGCACCTGGACCTGTTAACCATTTAAGTGGTCACCTAGACACCAGAACCACACAGATGATCGGTCCTATGTAACCTCTCTTATCCCATCTCCAGGCTGACGACACTAAAGAGAAACTAAGATTTCTCAAGATTTTCAGGGACACAGCAGACAAAAGATTATTAACCAGCAGCTTACAACGGTCACCACCCCAAACTGGAGGAAGCTGCCCACCTCTCCTACTGTGTGTGTGTGTGTGTGTGTGTGTGTGTGTGTGAGAGAGAGAGAGAGAGAGAGAGAGAGAGATTGTCCTTGGTTACTTTGGGGCCCCGTGTGGTGGCACACATTTAACCCCAGCACTTAGAAAACAAGCAGTCAGATCTCTGTGAGTTTGAGGCCAGCCTGATCTACAAGAATTCCAGGTCAGCCAGGGTCATACACTGAAACTCTGTCTGTCTAGAGGAGGAAAAAAGACAGTGAGAAAGTGTATAATGTTAGAATCCAGATGTTGCTCTGGAGTCTGCAGTGGCCCTTCACCTCTCACAGATACCCAGAGGCTCTACCGAGGCACTGCCTGTGGATTCCTAGCTAACACTTACAGATGCCCAGATCGCCTATCGGGTGTCTTGGTTACTTTTCTATTGCTGTAATAAAATACCATGACCAAGGTGACTTATAAAGAAAGAGTTTAAGTGGGCATAGGGTTCCAGATGGTTAATTTATGATGTCAGGTCAGGAGCACGGAGATAGGCTGCTGGAACCACTGCTAAAAGCTCACACCTTGATCTACACGCAGGAGGCAGAGCTGGCAGAGAGAGCCATGAGTCTTTTGAAACCTCAAGCTCCCCCCTGACGACGTACCTCTTCCCACAAGACCACATCTCCTGATCCTTCTCAAATAGTTCTATCGCCTGAGGGCCAAATATTCAATAGTAGGAGCCTATGGGAGGAGGAAAATTCTCAGGCAAAGCACCACACTTGAAGAAGCGAACTTATATTAAAGAGTATTGGTGGCTACTCATCCTGGGCCCTGCTCCTGCCTAAGAATCAGAGAGCCTAGCTGCAAGCTCGTGTTTTGAAAACACTCCTACCCTCAGAAAGATATAAGGAGAGACTCCTGCTTCTGCCACATGGGTCCTGACTTCCCTGTTTCACATCCTCCTCTCCCCCAACTATTGCTACCCTGTCTCTGGTGCTGCTCTGAGCTCTTCAAAGCTCTCATGTTCCTCTCTGTCTGTTTGTCTGTGGTATTAATACCTCTTCTACTCAACTTTTTTTTCCTCGTTCCAGTCATCCCTGCTCGTTCTGGTCTTGCCCCACTCACTCCGGTCGGCCCCGCTCGCTCCGGCCATCCTACTCAACTTTTACTCCCCTCAAGAAACCTGTCTCAGCGTCCCTCTTGAACTCAGGACCTTCCACTTTCCAACTTACAATTTAAGACAGTGTCTCTCGCTGAACCTGGGCCTCCCTGATTCAGCTACACTGGCTGGGCAATGAGTTTCAGAGATCCTCCTGTCTCTGTCTCCCTGGGGCTGCGGTCTGACTTTAACTTATGCCACGGGTGCTGGGATCCAAACTGGGGGTCCTCATGCTTTACAGCAAACACTTTACTGGCTAAGCTACCTCCCCCTGGTCCTCTGCCCTGTTGTCAGTCTGAGTCACCACCTCCTAGGCATTACTCAAGCTCTAGGAAGAGTGACCCCGGCATCTGCATCGCAGGAGCTCTCAAAACCAGACCTGAGACTGGAGTCTGACTAAGGCTGACAGATATGTTCCCTGAATGTCCCCTTTTGTTCTATTGCTCCCATAGTCTCATATATCCATAGAAGAATGTCCTCTTGTCATCCACATGTGTAGTGTGGAATGTGCCTTGCCACACACAATAATAATAAAATTAAAATGTTTGAACAGACACCAATAGCAATCTATGCCTGGTCTATAAACACTAAACCCACGTCTGCCCAACCATTGCACTTCTAGGTGCCTGAGAAAAATAAGCACACCCAAAGACACATACCAAATGTTCACTGGAGCTTTGCACATAACCCAAACCAATGGAAAACCAAATTTCCATCATTGCTGGGATAGATGAGAACCTGCATCATCGAAACCGACTGTATCTCACTGCTCTCGCTAATACGTGCTGGTCACAGGCTGCGGAGTTCCCATTTACAGGACATCAACTGTGGCGATATGGCTTTATGAAAATAACTCTTACACTCAAAGAGACTGGGACTTTTGCTAGACCTCACAGCTGGGTTAATAACATTGAAGTCACTTAAGACTTAGCCTGTGATCCTATTGAGTACCCAGCCTGTTTGTTTCATCTGTCTTTAAGAGAGCAGTGTAACAACCAACTTCACTTATCTTAGATTCCCATGTAATCGGCTTTTACAGCCTAAGGAAATGCATAGCTGTATTGTTTTTTTTTTTTTTTTTATAAAGAGTGGGTGATGGTTTGACACTGGGTTTCTCTGTATAGTCCTGGCTGTTCTGGATCTCATTATGTAGACCAGGCTAGCCTCAGATTCATAGAGATCCACCTGATCCTGCCTTCTGTGTTCTGGAATTAATGGTTTGCTCTACCATCTAGCCATAGCTGTAATCTAATGCTTAATAAGTTTAACTGAAGCACAACAATAGCCCAAACTAGCTAGACTAGCTAGCGTGATAGACGTTAAAACAGTGATGCCTTTTTATTTATTTTTTTTTGAGACAGGGTTTCTCTGTGTAGCCCTGGCTGTCCTGGAACTCACTTTGTAGACCAGGCTGGCCTCGAACTCAGAAATCTGCCTGCCTCTGCCTCCCAAGTGCTGGGATTAAAGGCGTGCGCTGCCATACCTGGACTTTTTTTTTTTTTAAATTCTTCCCCCGAAAAGTCTGAAGTAACATTCTAGAGTAAGACACCATTTATGTAGGCTGGGTTACATAAACATGTATTTATGTAAAAAGTCATTAAGCTAATCACTCAGTGTTGGTGTATTCTAATATACTATATTTCAATGTAATAAGAAGTTATGTTTTTTTAAAAAAAAAAAGTAAAATTGGGCCTGGGGGGTGTAGTTCAGTGACTGGGTGAGTGACTGTCTAGCAGTCAGAAAACCTTGGGTTCGATCCCCAGCGCAGCATCAACAAGTATGGTGGTGCAGGCCTGCAGTCCCAGTACTCAGGAGGTAGAACTGTTTCAAAGGTTCTCTCTCTCTCTCTCTCTCTCTCTCTCTCCCTCTGTGTGTGTGTGTTGGGGGGTTGGGGGTTGATCCCTTCCTTTAGATTTTTTTGTTGTTGTTTTCGGGGATTGTTTTGTTGTTGTTTTGAGTTTCTTTGTTTTCTTTTTTTTTAATTATTAGATAATTTCTTCATTTACATTTCAAGTGTTATCCCATAAGTCCCCTATACCCTCCCCCCACCCTGCTCCCCTACCCACCCACTCCCACTACTTGGCCCTGGCATTCCCCTGTACTGGAGCATATAAACATTGTTAGACCAAGGGCCTTTCTTCCCCAATAATGGCCAACTAGGCCATCTTCTAATACATATGCAGCTAGAGACATGAGCTCTGGGGGTTCTGATTAGTTCATATTGTTGTTCCATCTATAGGGTTGCAGACCCCTACAACTCTTGGGTACTCTCTCTAGCTCCTACCTTGGGAACCTTTTTTTCTGCTCCATAGATGATTGTGAACATCCACTTCTGTATTTGTCAGGGACTGTCAAAGCCTCACAGGAGGCAGCTATATCAGGGTCCTTTCAGCAATATCCTGCTGGCATATGCAGTAGTGTCTGCATTTGGTGGCTGATTATGTGATGGACCACCCGGGTGGGGCACTCTCTGGATGGTCCATCCTTTCATTTTAGCTCCAAACTTTGTCTCTGCACTTCCTTCCATGTATATTTTAATCCCTATTCTAGGGAGGAATGAAGTATCCACGCGTTGGTCTTTCTTGATTTTCTTGTGTTTTGGAAATTGTATCTTGGGTATTCTAGGTTTCTGGGCTAATATCCGCTCATCAGTGAGTGCATATTAAGTGACTTCTTTTGTGATTGGGTTACCTCACTCAGGGTGATAGCCTCCAGATACATCCATTTGCTCAAGAATTTCATAAATTCATTGTTTTTAATAGCTGAGTAGTACTCCATTGTGTAAATGTACCACATTTTCTGTATCCATTCCTCTGTTGAGGGACATCTGGGTTCTTTCCAGCTTCTGGCTATTATAAATAAGGCTGCTATGAACATAGTGGAGCATGTGTCCTTGTTATCAGTTGGAATTTCTTCTGGGTATATGCCCAGTAAAGGTATTGCTGGATCTTTCGGTAGTACTATGTCCAGTTTTCTGAGAAACCGCCAGACTGATTTCCAGAGTGGTTGTACCAGGGAAAGAATTTTTACCAATCCTAAATCTGATAGGAGGCTAATATCCAATATTTATAAAGAGCTCAAGAAGCTGAACTCCAGAAATTCAAATAACCCCATTAAAAATGAGGTACAGAGCTAAACAAAGAATTCTCAACTGAAGAATGCCAAAGGGCTGAGAAGCACCTTAAAAAATGTTCACAATCCTTAATCATCAGAGAAATGCAAATCAAAACAACCCTGAGATTCCACCTCACACCAGTCAGAATGGCTAAGATCAAAAATTCAGGTGACAGCAGATGCTGGCGAGGATGTGGAAAAAGAGGAACACTTTTTTTTTCTTTTTAAAAAAATATTTTTATTAATTCTTTGAGAATTTTATACATGAATTTTGATCATTTTACCCTCATAATTCCTCCCAGATCCACACACATGACCCTTCTATACTACATCTGCCAACTTCATCACTCCTCCTCCTCCCCCTCCCCCTCCCTTCCCTCTTGTTTTATT
This sequence comes from Mus minutoides, assembly GCA_902729485.2. NCBI lineage: Eukaryota > Metazoa > Chordata > Mammalia > Rodentia > Muridae > Mus > Mus minutoides. The sequence goes on along the minus strand of LR752355.1, from coordinate 80,718 downwards.
TCATTGTTGCTGTTTTTAAAAAGACAGTCTTATATATTATATAGGTTGGCCTTGAATTCACTGTGTGAGAGATGAATCTGGACTTCTGATCCTCCCTGCCTCATCTATCTATTACAGTATTACAGGAGTGTGCCACTATGCCTAGTTTATGACATGTAGGAATGGAATCCAAGGCTTCATGCATGCTATGCGAACATACTCCTGACTGAGCCACAGCCACGGCCCATCCTTGAGCTTCTTAAGTACACTCTACCATCGAGCTGCATCTCCAGCCCAAAAAAAACAAAAAAACTAGAGCAAGATTGAGAACAAGAGGAAGAGTGTAGGAATGAGTGAGAGCCCTCTCATGGTATTGCCCAGACTAGCCCCAAAATCAGGACTCCTGTTGGCCTCAACTGACACTTCTACCTCAGCCTCCCCAGGAGGCTGCACAGGACATTCTATTTTGAGGGAGACGAGGACAGAAATAAGAAGGGGCTCACCATCTCCCTCCCACTAATATGGGCAAGGGATGCCAGTGTCCCGTGGCTGACATGAGGACTCTTCTAAGGGTAAGATCTCACAGGGAAGGATGCAACCCCATCTGCCACATTTAGCCAACACACACACAGGCTTCCGTGAGAACTGTACTTTCCATCAGTTTGGTCCTCCTTGCCCCAGGCTCCAGAGTTCTGCCTTCTGGCTCCAGGTTACACCTAGCACAAGTGATGGTCTGGAAACTGCACCTCTGTGCTCTGAAGGCTCCCCGTGTTCGGGCAAGTGCAGAGGGCTCTGGGCTCCAGCTCATCCCCATGAAAGTGAACTCAGAGGCAGCTGTGACAAGCAATGGCCTTCCCTGGGCTCCCTCTGGCTCTTGGTGAACTCAGGCACATCATGAACATGATTGGCATCCAGCTTTTGGTTTTCCTATCTCCTGAGTTCTGGTTCTATCTTCAGTTTCTGGATCTGGATTCCCCACCTGTAGCCAATTCTTGACAAAGTGTGTACATACCAGCTCTTAGGCCCCTCACTCTGTCTTTTAGAGTTTTATTCTCCAACTATTTATAGTTGAATAAAGCCAGATTCTTAGAACCCCCAGCTCCCTAACCTTCCTCCTGGTTCTTTCTGCCTTCTCATTCAACACTGAATGAAGCACAGTGGAGCGGTCTTCCACCCTGGAAATGCTTTCTGCATGACTCCATGCATGTTATATAGGATCTACTTATACTTTAAAATGCATCAAATCTTGGATTTGCAATGTGTGCAGTTTCTGGTTTGTATCCTACATCTTGGGAATTATTTTTGTGTATATTGGTTATGTATGCATATGAATGTACATGCATATGGAAGCCTGGAGTTGACTTCTTCAATTGCTTTGCACCTGATTTTAGCTGACTAGCACACCCCAGGGATCCTTCTATCTCTATTTCCTCATCACTGAGATTATAGGCATGTCTCACTGTAGCATCCAGCTTTTTCTGTGGGTCCTAGGGGTTGAACTCAGGTCCTCTTGCTTTCATAGCAAGCACATTACCCGCTGAGCCATCTCTCCAGCACCTTAGGAACTTTCCTTTAAATGTATCACTTTAATTTCATCAACAATGGGTGAGGTGCAAGTTCCCTGTGTCCCCTAAAGGGCCCCAGAACTACTACTGCTGCTGCTGCTGCTGCTGCTGCTGCTGCTGCTGCTGCTGCTGCTGCTACATATGCATTAGTCCTTCAAAGGACTCCTCTGCCTGCTGGCTTTGACAATAAGAGATCATGATTACAAATGACTTTCGATTGTGGAAAGATCTTTGGTCTTCATTAAGGTTTATTTGTGACTGTTCCAATGGTGGTTTCTCAGAAGAAAAAGAATGCCGATGGTAATTAGGCCCTCCTAATTGCAGTAGTCACTGATTGCCCGTATTAAAAAACATTTGAGGAAGTGTAGCAATTAGAGCTTCGGGAAATATTTAAAAAACAAAATGAAAAGAGGCCTCACAGTGCAAGGACACAGAGCAGCAGCCGGGAGCTCCTGCCCAGCTGGAGTGGACCCTTGGCAGCCCAGACGTCTGGGCACAGTATCCTTTTGGACGTTGGCCACAAAAGTCTGAGGAGGTAGAGCTGGGTTTCCTTCCACCCATTCTGCAGACACAGTTGAAGGGACAGAGAAGGGAGACATTCTGCAAAGATGCATAAAGGTTATAATAATGACAAACCTGTATTAGTTACACACTCGTGCACACCGACACTGCCTCTGTTAGATATTTTCAAGAAGCTATAAATTGCTCCTATATTGTGCATGCACGTGTGTGTGTGTGTGTGTGTGTGTGTGTGTGTGCGTTGGCACACACATGGTGCAGAGGTCATTGGACAACTTGCAGGAGGTAGCTCTCCTCTTCCACCATGTGACTCCCAGGAATAGAACTTGGATTACCATGCTTGGCAGCAAGTACCTTTCCCCAGCAAGCCATCTCATTAGTCCCTATGTTTGTATATCTAAAGTTTGACTTACGGGGTGATTTCTTTTATCACTGTGAGATGCCATCCTAGGAACAGTATTCTTGAATGTATCTGTCAAGTGCCCTGGAGAGAGGATATTTCAACTACAGATGTACTGTGCCCATAAAGAAATGGGAGTAACGTTCTTGTTTCTATCTCCATGAGAGATATCTAGGTCCTTTAAGTGAAGGATGCCGATAGCTCACTCACCTCCCACCTCCAGTGTTGACAGGCTCAGTTAAGGGTTTTTACCAAGGACCATTAAGTGGAAGACTAGGGTGGCAAGTTTTCTGCGTTGCTTGGAAGGCAGAAACTTTGCACAGTTGAGCAGGCGTTGTGGGGTGGAGCACAACGTAGGAAGAGGCAGGTGAATGTGGGAGCACAGCGGGTGGGAGAAAGGGACAGCTGGTGAGAACACAAGTAACAGGACCACATGCCTCAAACACGGCTTTGGATCCAAAATATTTTGTGCAATTTGAACCAAGTTTAATCTTTTCTGATATGTGCACCAGGTGCCGGGCTAAGCACTTGGTGTTCACTGTGTCGTCTATCCTCAGGGCAGTGCCTGCCACCAGCCAGGAATTATCATCTCCATTTTCTGAATGAGGAAAGTGAAGCTGAGGGAGGTAAAGTAACTTGCTCAGAGTCACCAAGTGAGTACACAACTGAGCCAGAGCCAGCACTGTCTGTCTCGACACCCATCCTCCCGAGCCCTGGATTACATAAGCTATCAAGCTCTGCAGAGTCTACAGCTCCCTTCCCTACTGTCTGTCTCTTCATCTCATTCTGCAGATACCTAGCTGAGCATCTCCAGTGAGCCAGGGAGTAGGCTCCGTATGCCAAGTGCGAGAGAGTTCCCTGGGAAACTGGTTTAGAACAAGGGTTCAATTACCATTATTTATCAGTCCATGGGAACACAAGAAAATACCATCAGATGCTCGGAAGCATTATGCCAAAGCTGGAGCTAGAGAAGCTGTCAGCTCACAAAACGCAAACAAAACTAGAGAAAACTGTTTCCTTAACATATGGAGACTCTATAGAAAGAGTAGGAACATGGAGGGGTGGGGAGTCCAAGTTCAGGGTCAGTGAGTACCAGATGGAAGGATTAGTTTGAGTCCAGGAGTTTAGCCCTTCCTTGGTACTACTAGGAGTCTAACAGCAAGACTCTTCAGGAAGATGGCATAACTGATGGTTTGAAATTCTGTGTAAAATATGGGATACTGTTTAATTAAATATAGTCAATGTATGGCCACCTATATGTTTCAAATCATTTGTAGATTACTTACAATATTCAATATATGTCTTAGTTAGAGTTTCTATTGTTGTGATGAAACACCATGACTAAAAAACAAGTTGGGAGGAAAGGGTTTATTTGGCTTACACTTCCATATTGTTGTTCAACATCAAAGGAAATCAGGACAGAAACTCAACATGGCAGGAACTTGGAGAAAAGTGCTGATATAGAGGCTGGGGAGGGATGCTGCTTATTGGATTGCTCCCCATGGATTGCTCAGTCTACTTTCTTATAGAATCCGGGACCACCAGCCCAGGAATGGTACCGCCTCCAATGGGCTGGGCCCTCTCCTATTGATCACTAATAGAGAAGATGCCTTACAGCTGGATTACATGGTGGCATTTCCTCAACTGAGACTCCTTCTCTCTGATGACTCTAGTTTGTGTCAACTTGACACATGAACCTAGCCAGTACAATGTAGATGCTGTTAAATAGTTGCTATAGTATATTATTTATGGACTAAGGACAAGGAAAAATGCAGATGTTCAGTACAGATACAGCCATTGTAAACATAAATATAGGTGGCTGACTGTACTATCAAGATGATTAACTGGAAAAAAAAAAACCTAATAACTAAACCAGCCCCTGTGGTTAAGAAATGAAACTTACCAGTCAAGGCACTGATAAGTAAGATGAGTCCGATATTCTGGTACAGCATGGTACAAATAGTTGATCTCATTAAGAATAAAGAGAAAATAGCTAAGTGTGGTGGTTTTAATACAAATGGTCCCTCATAGACTTATATTTCAATACTTGGTCACCAGAGAGTGAAGCTCTTTGAAAGGATTAGAAGGATTAGGAGGTGTGGCCTTGTTGGAGGAAGTATGTCACTGCAGGTGGGCTTTAAAATTTCAAAAGTCCATGCCAGGCCCAGTCTCTTCCCACTCCTCTCTCTCTCTCTCTCTCTCTCTCTCTCTCTCTCTTTCTCTCTCTCTCTGCCATATCAGGATGTATCTCTCTGCCCACATCAATTACTGCTTTGCCACCATATGTATTGCCATGCTCCTTGCCATGATGATAATGAACTAAACCTATGAAACAGTGAGCCCCCAGTAAAATGCACTTTTTATAAGAATTGCCATGGTCATGATGTCTCTTCACAGCAATAGCACAGTGACCAGGACACTAAGCCTAGTGGCATGTGTCTACAATCCCAGACACTTGGGTGGTTCAGGTAGGGGGATTACAAGCACAAGGTTTGTCAAGGTCCAAGATCAACCTGTGTAACTCAGCAAGAGGTATAGAAAGGAGAATGGCTATATATTACAAAAAGCTTCATTAGATTGTCTTACATGATAGTTTGGGGAAGTCCAAAACTATCTGTCTTCATGCTACAGAGGCTGAGAGCTTGGTCAAATGCCTTAGCAGCTCCAGTCTGGCCTGAGGGATTCCTAGAGAGCCACTGATCTTCAGTCTACATTGGAAGGCTGAGGAAGCTGGTTCTGACAAAGTCTGGACGATAATAATAATATTAATAATAACTACTATTATTATTTTAAAAATGAAAAGTAGATTGAAAATATGGCTCAGTGGTAGAGTACTTGCCTTTTGTACATAAGGCCCTGGGTTCAATCCCCACAAAAAAAGAATGAACAGAAAAAAATCAGGTCTGGATGTGATTAGGCACATCTATAATCCCAGCATTTAGGAAACTGAGGCAGGAGGACTGCCTGGGCCACAAATATCAAGATACTGTCTCAAAACAAAAAACAAAAACAAACCAATGGAGGAAAAGAATAAAAAGAAAATCTTAAGATGGCCAGAGACAAGGAAAAGATTCCAATACTCCTTTATTTTCTTTCCACCTGACATTGATTTTAATGGATGAAATGTAGATTTAGAATATGTTTAAGCTTACAATAAAGCAAGGATTTAAAGGAAAACAAAAAAAAGCATCATTTATAACACAACCTCTGTTGAGACAGAGATAATTGGAACCCTAAAATTGGAAGATGTTGCTCAGTTATGGGGGGATGGGCAGGAAGTCGAGGGGCATCCCCTCCTGACCTCTGCTGTTTGAATAATTATTATATGCCATGGACTGAGCCTAACATACAATTCATCATTTGAATCTCTAAACAGATGTGCACAGACTGTTAAAATAGATAAAACAAAAGCACAGTAACTTTATTAAAGGAACAGTATCCAAAATATACAAAGAACTCCTCTAACTAGCAATGAAGCGGAACACTTGACATTCTTCTTGGGTGAGAGTGTGAACAATCAGAAAAGTAGGCGCACAGAGGGTCAGTAAGTGCATGAAAGCTGCTCACTGCTGCCAGTCACCAGGGCAACGTCAATTAAAATCAGTGTGAGGTATCACCTCAAAGCTGTTAGGATGGCTACAGTCACACCGAGTGACAGCTGCAGATGTCACCAAACACCTGGAGCAACTACACCTGCCATGCACCACTATTTGTAATGACTACTGTTTGGAATCTCCTTACAAAGTTAAATGAATGCACATCATAGGGTCTGGCATGTGTAGGTATTGACCAAGGTTGAACAAAAGCCTTTCAACAAAGGCCTAGTCTCAGAACCAGCTTCCACTGTAGACTGAAGACCAGTGGCCCTCCAGGAGTTCCCAAGGCCAATGCCAGATTAGAGATGCCGAGGCATTTGACCAGGTTTTCAGTCTCTGCAGCATAAAGACAGATAGTTTTGGACTACTGTCATGTAAGTCAGTCTAATGAAGCTTTCTGTTCCTCTCGAGAACCCTGATGGATTCCAATGAATTTTACAGGTAAAATATCAAAGTCCAAAAACACCATGATAGTGGGTCATCATTACAGTGAGGGAGTGGAGCCATGGAGCTAGAGGTGACAATGAGAGCTGAGGGAAGCATGTGCTACACACCTTACAGCCTCTGCCTCACACTGTGTGTAAAAGCAGCTCAAACCAGATCATCTTTACATGTAGGAGCTGAGCCTGTAAAACTGCTAAATGAAAGGGTATAAATGAATCACCTCATCTCGGGTGGCCTCTCACGTATCACCAAAAGCATTAGTGAAAATAAGAATTCAACCAAGCACTATGAAGTGCTCAATATCATGTGTGAGCTGACATCATCAAGAAAGGGAAGAGGGGCCAGAAGGTGGCTCAGGCAGGACAGTTACTTGCTACCAAATCTGAGAGCCTGAGTTCAATCATCTGGCACCCACATGGTAGGAGGGAAGCAGCTTATGCAATTTCTCCCATGGCCTCCACATGTACACATGGAGAACACATAAACACACACACACACACACACCCCAAAGGCAATTGTTAGTGAAAAAAACAGACAAGTGTGATGGTTCTTATTTGTAATTCTAGCACTTGGGAAGGATAAGGCGGGAGGATGCCCACAAGTTCCAGGCCAGCCTGGGCTATGTAGTGACTTCTGAGCTAGTATAAGCTACAGAAGAAAAACCTATGTCACAAAAAGAAAGAAAGGCACTGGAGGATGTTTGGGGTCAGGGAGGGGTTTAAGCTCGCTTGCTATTCTTGCTGGGGACCCAGGTGCACAT
>LR752355.1:0-70975 GCA_902729485.2 Mus minutoides | reverse complement strand
TACTTCCATTTTTAGGTCCTGGATGGCTTTGTTCAATTCCATCACCTGTTTGGTATTGTTTTCCTGTAACTCTCTAAGTTTTTCCTCTTTAAATGCTTCTAGTTGTTTATCTGTGTTTTCCTGCATTTCCTTCTTATAGTCCTCCATCATCATCATGACGAGTGACTTTATATCCATGTCCTGCTTTTCTGGTGTGCTGTTGTATCTAGGACTTGATGTGGTGGGTGAGTTTGGATCTGGTGATGCCAAGTACCCTTGGATTCTGTTGCTTCTGTTCTTACGCTTGCCTCCTGCCATCTCTGCCCGAGGTCCGCTGGGCTCAGAGGAAAGATCCTGTAGGGATCTTCTAACCAAACCAGCCTACACTGATTCCCAGGAGGTCATCTGTGTGGTTGCAAGAGTTTGCAAGGATGTGGAGAACACAGACCCTTATTCATTGCTCCTAGATTTTAAAATGAGACACCATGCTGCCTGAAAGATGCCAGTCACAAAGACATCAGATCATCCCACTTACTCTAAATGTCCAGAATAGTTAAATCCTACCTGGAAACGCCAGATAAAGTAACTTAACAATTGTCACAGCTTGTAGAGAAGAGATAAGGTGCTGCTGAGAGGGGGTGGTGGCTGGGCAAGGGGCCTCTTTGTAAGGTGTTAAAGCACTCTAAGTAAGGCAGTGGTGACATTCTACAACTGTGTGAAAATTCTAAAACCATTTAAGGAGGTGGATTTTATATTACAGGGATTATACCTCAATAATGATGCGATTTTTTTTTTAATAGATCAGAGAGGATGGGAGAGTGGGTACTGAGGGTTTGAATTCAGTCATGGAGTTTGAAATTGATGGCCGTGGGTGTGTAATGGGATCGTGGGACAGCGAGGAGGCCCTGAATGAGCCACAACAGCTCAACATGGTAATGGCATGCATCTGCACTGCTGGGCACACTCCCTTAGAGCCTGCAGGAGTCACAGACTGTCCCCCCATGATGGGGGTGGCAGCTTCCTGCCCACACCCCAAGCACTCCAGCTTTTGAGCCCCCAAAGCTGCAGACCTGGCTCATTCTCTCTCAAGTGGAATTTCTGCAATGAAATTATCTACTGAACCTGCAGCCTAAGCATCAGGCAGGAGAGAAAGAATAAAAAGAGAGAGGAAGGCATTTTCCTAGTAATTAACTCTGAATTATTCACAACCTGTTAGACATTTTCCCCCTTCTGATGTTGAAGATTACATTTTCATTTCTCCCCCAAGTCCTAAATACCTTTGCTGTCAAAGCTGCCTTTTGGCTAACAGCCCTGACTTCACTCACTTGGGAGCCATGGGTATTGGGATTGAGCCCAGAGACTGGTGTATACTTGGCCAGACCTTCCCATGGGTCATTAAGAGACCCATCCCCTGAACCACCCCTGAACTGCTCAAAGGGGCTGCTTTAAATCTTCCCAATCAGCGGTTCCCCACCAAGGTCTGCAAATTGTGAGGGTCCTTTACATTTCTGTAGGTGGCCTAGTTCCAACCAGCTGAAGCAAAGAAGAACCAAAAGTAACTTAACCTTGGGAAGGCTAAGACATGGTATCTCTGGGACAATGACGCCAGGAACTGGAGCACTCCTGCTTAGCAACGATACCCCCAGCCTTCCCCACTTCCCTCAGCACACTACTTTCTTTCTCTTTTTTTCCATGAGGCTGGAAGCATGGCATTCAGTGGTATCCTAGTTCACATCTTATCCTACCAAGTCTTGAGGACACCTCTCGTGCCCTTGCCTCTGGTTGTATTGCTGGTAGCTGGAGGAACTGGGCACACTGTGATCGGCGAAACCCAGGAAAATCATGGTGTTGGAAAAGAAGCAGAAAGATGCTATGGAAACAATGCTCCAAATTAGAAAGGGGTCCAGGCCAGCAGGGCTCTGCCTTGGCACAAGAGTCCCATAGCCCAGCTAGAAGAAGTTTCCATCCTTTCAGCCATGTCACTTATAAACTCTGTAATTGTAAGCTAGGTTTTCTTGTCAATAAAATAGAATGATTGTTCAAGGAAATGAGGCCCCATTCCAAGAACAATAACAAACCTTACAGTCAGGCATGGACACTTGTACCTCTGGTACCAGCTCTGTAGAGAGCAGAAAAAGCAGAAAGATAGCTTGAGAGTTCAAGACTAGGGGCCTGCAACATAGCTCAGTGGGTTGAGGCAAAAAAACCTCAGGGCCCAAGTTCTATCCCCATACTCTACATTGTTTAGTCCTCAAACCTGAAAGTAATACATACAAATATTAGAATCTTCAAGCCTGCATCTAAATGCTGTGGATGGAAGGCAGACAGCCAGGCTTCATAAAGATTTCTGGGTGAGTCCACTGTGTCAAGTAGGCAGAGGCAGACAGATTTCTGAGTTCAAGGCCAGCCTGGTCTACAAAGTGAGTTCCAGGACAGCCAGGGCTATACAGAGAAACCCTGTTTCAAAACAAACAAACAAACAAACAAAAACCAACAACAACAAAAAAACAAGAATGGGTTACATAACTCATTATTTCTCAACCCCAGTATATGTTAGAACCACCAGGGAGATGTTTAAATTTACAGATGCCCAAGGATTATTCCCTAGACTCTGCCCTCAGCTGGTCTGCAATGAGTCAGTTTAGGTACAATTCTTAAAGCCCCCAGATAGCTTCAGTGTGTAGTTAGGGCTAAGAATCACCAGCCTCACACATGTACCTACATCAAGAACCTGTGGTGACCTCCATAGCTGTTTGCACTCCTGTCCTGTCTTCTGGACCATAGCCTAGCCACTCAGAGACCTCCAGGTACATCTGCTCATGGGGCCTCTGGATGCCTCAAACTCAAAATGCCTAAGACAAAACTCAATCTCCCACACACCTTGCAGGTCACGGGGGTGGGGATCTGAAGTTTTCACTGGGACAAAGATTCTGGAAGCAGAATCCATATTTCCTCTTAGCTTATCCCTCACTCAAACCAACACTAGACACATAGCCATCTTCCTGCCTCGGCCTCCTGAGGAGTAGAATATCGCCCTGTCAGAGCTAGAGTTATCCTCCATCCATGAGGGAAGAGTAGAGGGCAAATGAAGAGACTTTGTGGGGTGGGTTGTAAGCTCAGAGTTCAAGGTTAAAGAATTGAAGAAGGGGCTTGGAGATAGCTCAGTTGGTAAGGTATCTGCCCTGAGCCCAGTCCTCAACACCCACATGAGAGAAAGCCAGGTATAGCAATTGTACACTTGTAGTCCTAGTGCTGGGGCAGCTGAGACAGGCAGATGCTTGGGGCTGACTGGCCAGCCAGTGGATTTATCCTCCTGGGACAAGTGTCAAGCCACTGGAGTGGTGCTCTGATGGAGCCCCAGGCAAAGAAGCATGGATGCAGCTTTTAAGTAAAGGTCTGTTTTCATCAAATTAGAGGTACTTCATAAGCGATCAATAAATGGTGGTTAAAAGAAATGGCACAGAGGAGGGTCTGGTCTCCTCAGCATTCAGACGATGGCAGAGGACGTGAGGAAGTCAGTTGCTGCCCACATGTGCCGGAGTCTGAGGAGTCTTCAGCCACGCCAGCTCTCCCTCCATGCGCTCCTGCCTTGGGAATGCTTTTGGATTTGCTGTTCCCCTTACCTGGCTCACATCCCTCCTGGTGTGCCATCTGACATGCTAAGTTGCTTCCCACAACTTCCACACATCTCTCCTCAAACGTCATCTTCATGCTTTGCGTCTCTTGTTAGCTTTATAGCACTGTGACAAAATGCCTGTGAAAATCAGCTTTAAAAGAAGAAAGGTTCATTTTGGCTCATGGTGCCTTTGGTCTGCAGCAAGGCTGAAGACCATGCCAGAAAGCATGTGGTGCGATTGCTAGGCAAGAAGAGGAAGACTTGAGGTTCTAATATCTCCCCCCCCCAAAAAAAAAACCACATCCCTCTGTGACCTTTTTCTACCATGCCTCACTTCTTAAAGGTTCTAGAAGCTCTGAATAGTGCCATCAGCTGAGGGGAAGGTCAAGTTAAAAGCACGATGTCCTCCCTTGAGGTTTTACTTTTCTTCCCCACCCCCACCCCCACGTAGCACCGTCTTGTATACTCAGCATCTGGCCATCCTCAGGCCTCAACATCCACAGACTCAACCCACCATGGCTTGAGAATGTTTTGTTTAATTGCTTCTGCTCTGAACATGTAAGCCTTTTATCATGTCATTTTTTTTCCTTAAACAATGTAGTAAAACAACTACTTATGCAGCATTTATATCACACTATTATAAATAATCTAGCTATGATTTAAATAATAAACATATATGCAAATGCTGTGTCATTTAACATACGGGACTTGAATATTCATGGATTTGGTTATCCAGCGTTCTGGAACTACTCCTCTCAGATTGACTGTTACTGAAGAACCTAGTCTATTAACTGCTTTCCCACTTGCCATGACCTCTGTGCAAATAACACATTGTCTGACAGGCAGCACAAATGCTTAGGGCAGTTAAAAAAAAAAACAAACCACATCCTATCTCCACAGGTCACAGCCCAGTAGGACTGGCAAGGGTCCAGTAATGAACTTGTTTACCAGGTGGGGGCCACACAAATCTTCTTAGAGGGGAGGTCCCTTGACAAATCTTTAGACAGAGGCTCAGGACTCTGGCCATCTTTACTACAAAGAGCCACATCTCACATCAGGTGATCTGGCAGGAGGAATGGATGTGCACAGGAGGTAGGCATGTGGGTGGCCAGCTCCTGGGAAGCTGCCTCGCTGTGACAGCTCAACTACACTTCTGGGCAAAGTCCCATAAGGAAGCTGTGCAGATCCTGCTGTGGGAATGGACCTTTGCCAAGTGGGAATCTGAGCTGACAGGGAACCCGGGCTCTCCCCACTGCAGCACTGCTCTTAGCCAAAGTCCTTCTCAGCCATCCAAGCTCAGCAGTGCGGCAGATATCTGAAGGCCAGCTCTGTGGGAGAGAGGAAAGCTGTGTACCTCTGCTTTTTACTTCGTACTCATATCCAGGAGATGCATCACGTAACTTAGAAACAATTATTAAATATCAGCTACTTTCCATCTTAGACTACATGAAACCAGTGAATTCTTACAGGACGTTGTCACCAGGTTTTGCTGAACTCGCACATCTGCAGCTGTGATATCCAGTCTTCTATTGCTGTGACAACCCCCCAACTGAAGCAATTGAGTAAGAGGAGGGTTTGTTCCAACTCATGGATTCGGAGATTTCAGTCCTTCCTCAGACGCTCCATTGCTATGGGCCCATGGTAAGGTTGTGCATGTTGTGGAAGAGGCTACTTACCCCATGGTGCCCAGGAAAAGAGAGAGAAACAGAGACAGAGGGTAGATAAGTGCATAAGTACAAGGCATATCTCTTTAGGGCATGAGCTCAGTGAACTGCTTTCTCCAACCAGACTTTGCCTCCCAATGATGCCATCATTTTATGAATCCATCAAAGATTTGACCCGTTAAAAGTCAGAGTCCCCAGGGTTACAAGAACCCCATCACTTTCCCAAAGCCCATCATCAGACAATCAAGTCTTTTACACATAAGCCCTGTGGTACACAGCATATCCAACCATAGCACTAATGCATGTTTACGTTCAGTAGCGGTTTGACACCATGCCCTGTACTTTACAAAGCTGCCACTACTGATACAGCACTGCTGTGGGCTCATCTGATTAGCCCAGCCTTTTGGCCACTTTCTGATGTCTGCACATCTGATCAACAGAACAGTAAGTCCGACGCAGACAAAAACAATGGCTAGAGACCACAGGGCACCTACTCAACTTGGCTGAGTCCAAGCTACCAAGCTGTTCGCTGAGCACAGAGTTAGGAAATGGGAAGAAATGCTCAGTAGGAAACCACTTGTTAGATACTACTTCTACAATACTTATGTAGAGGTGTGCTATACAGTATACAGCATGTGTTATACACATAAGACATGTATAATAGCCTCCCCTCATATGCAAGGAGTGTATTCCAAGACTCCAGTGAGCACTTGAGACCATGCTGAACCCTAGGTATAGTATACTTTTTTCTACACGTGCATAACTCTTATGATAAGAGCTGTGTGTGTGTGTGTGTGTGTGTGTGTGTGTGTGTGTGTGTGTGTGTGTGTGTGTGTAGCATGTATGAGTGTGGTATATGTGGTTTATGTGCACACACATGTGGGATTGCATATACCCATTAGTGCACACAGAGGCCAAAGGAGGATGTTGGTGTCCTTCTCTGTCACTCTTCACCTATTCCCTTGAGACAAGTGACTTCAGTGAACCCACAGCTACATTGGTGACCAGGAAAGGCTGATGATCCTCCAGGGTACCCCTGCAATGCTGGGTTACAAGTACACCTGTGACCATGTTTAGTTTTTTTCTTCTGGTACTAGGCATTTGAACTCAATAAAGTACTCTTACATGTTGAGCCATCTCCCCAGTTGGATAAGGTTTAATCTGTAACTTATATAAAGTAATAGACTACCAATAGCTAGTAATAAAACAGAGAAATCTTAATGAGAGATAATATAAATAATAATAATAAAAGTTACAACAATATATGTTCTTTCTCAAAACAGGGATTTTTCCCATTGATATTCTGAGGCCTCTGTCGCCTGCAGACTAGAAGCCCAGGAGGCAGAGTGGTGGATAAAGGAGCCCACCGTGTTTATAAACCGCAAGTGCATGGCTGGAGATGGAAACATGCAAAGCTCTTAGGAAGCAGTGAGTTCTGAGTGTTAGCTTTCGAAATGTAGCCTAACTGATTGCAAGTTTATAGCATTCGATTTTTAATAAAGGCTAGGTTTATAGTCAGCTTGCAGAAATCCTAAAAATTGAACAGCCGTCTCTAGCAGTGCCAGCATAACAGAGACGTTCTAGCACCAGGGAGCAGCTAAGTCACACAAGTGGGGTCTCCATGTTGTGCTCATAGGACCAAGGCAAGCCCACTCCAGACAGACAGACAGACAGCAAGTGAAGCCGGTGTGGGATTCGATGCCCATGTTGTTTCTTTCCTACTTTTTATCCGACTCATCTGTCAGTAAGCTTATGTGTTGGACATAGAGCAGAGAGTCCCGACACGGGGACCAAATGTGAATAGATGGATAAGAAGGGAGATGTTATTCTATAGGAGATGGGTTATTTTTTTCTGGTGAAGTGTAAGGAATACTGATAAAATGGTTGCATGCCTAAGAGCTCCTTAGGGACTAAAAAGGCAATTTATTCTAAAACTGAAGCCTCAAGAGAAGTATTCACTAGTCAAGCCGTTTCAAATTAGTGTGCAGAGAACAGACACTTGTTTATTAAGTCAAAGGATGCATCACCAGACACTTGAAGCTGAATAGGATCACCTTGATGAGCACCCCCATTCACCTCCCTCCTTTCCTCCCTCTCGTTGTCCCTCCCTCTCCTTCCCTCTGTGGTGTGCATGTGTGTGTGTGTGTGTGTGTGTGTGTGTGTGTGTGTGTGTGTGTGTGTGTGTGTGAAGGCCCAAAGTTGACGCTGAGTATCTTCCTCAATCACTCTCCACTTTGATGAGTCAGGGTCGATTGCTGAACCAGGAGCTCACTGACTCAGTTATTTAACTACCAAGCTTTCCCTGGGATAGCGTGTCTGCCCCTGAGTGCCGGGTCTACTGGCTTCTAAGTGAGTCCTTAGGATCTGAGCATGGGTCTCCATGCTTATAAGACAAGCTCTTTATCCACTGAACCATATCTGCAGTGCAACTAACTAGGTTTATTGGAACCACCAGGACAGAAATGGAAAGAAAGAGGGGTGGCAGAGGCAGCTGTATTTACATGTGACCCCAACCCTGGTGAAGGTAAAAGGAAGTTGCTGCCCAAGCAATTCTACCTGGAATGAGTGTGTGCAGGCAGCGAAGAGGAAAGAAGTCTCTCTGCTCTTTTGAAAAGAGCATGTGCTCTGCTGAGGGAGTTCAGGTGTCAAAGAACGACTGCACAACACCAGGAGTGTAGTGAAGGCTTGAAAAGGCAACTGACATCTAAGCAGCCCTAGCTAGGCAGGTGGGTGCAGAGGGAATCCTGGCTCTTAGGTCTCAGCAAGAAACCCAGGACAAATGGCTAACATAACAACAAGAGGTTCCTATAACCAAGCGGAATCCAGCCAGCTCTCCCTGCACCACTCTGAACCTATGGCTCATCCATCCCAGCACTCTCACCCCGCCCCTACTCTAAACCTACCCCTCCCAGTGATCGCTTATAGGCAATTCCACCCGGCTCCTCCCAGGGTCCTTGCAATGACCTAGATCATCACCTGCCACCACCACTGCCACCAGGCCTAGGTGCACCAGATGTGTGCTGCTTATAAAAGGACTGCCTACCCATCACCCCAGCTCTCTCTCCTCTCCTCTCTTCTCCTCTCCTCTCCTCTCCTCTCCTCTCCTCTCTCTCCCTTCCCCCTCCCTCTCCCCTTTTCTCCCTCCCTCCCTGTCCTCAGCATTCACCCTCTCGCCCCCATCTGTCCATCTCTGTGCCCCCACCCTTCTTCTCTGCCCTCATGGCTCTGCCCCCATCTGTCTGCCTCTCCTCATGCCCACTCTTCTCCCTCTACCCCTTCTCCAGGTCCTCACTCCTCTCCCTTCCCCCAGTAAACTCCCTTTATAGCAAATCTGTTGTGTGTCATAATTGCTCAGGGGCATACCTTGGCATGGGTCCCCCAGGTACCCCTCCCTCCATTATGCTTCATAGCATTGATGCAGAGGCTCAGTAGGCTCTCCTGGTGCCTGTGCTCCTTCTCCAGGGTCTAAGTCACACACCAGGACCCAGCCTGCTGCCACCTGCAACAGATCTTCCTTCCGGCTCACCGAGCGCTCAGTGCTCCATCCACCAGAGACAATTAGGTGATTTTCACCTGTGTAAACACTTCCCTGAGCCCGAGGAAGTGGCCTTCGAATGTCCATGTCTCTCACTCCTCTGATGCTTTTGGAGGCTGAGGTATTCCCAGCCAAGGAAGCTGCAACCCTGTAGTTTCCTTAGGTCCTATTGGGCTATTGTGCCCCTTCCCGCTCTCTTCTACCACCTCCACCTAGGAGCTGCTTATAAACCCCACGGCTCCTCTAGGCCCTCGTGGCTTTTGTGACTCTGCACCTCAACCCTCTTCCTTTGGTCAAAACCCTATTTCTAGAGCTCTGTTTTCTTCCTCCCCTCCTGGCCTCTATGAAAGCTGTGGTACCAGAGTCTCCTCTGGTTTAGCCAGGCTAAGCCACTGACCCCCGTTGAGTATGGTAATGACCCACTGAATGGCCTGGCTTTCCTTTGGTATCCGTTGGAGTTCTGGGGACTCCCGGGACTGCAGGCTGCAGTGACATTTTTCTTCCCCTCATCCACGGAAAGAGTGTCTTCCATATCTGCATACTCTCCCTTGGATCCGTCTTAGAAAACCTGAGACCTGACCGGAAAGGCCCTACATTTAGTCACCTTTCCAATCAAATTTCTAATATGAATAATAATTCAGGAGTTTGTGGATACTATGAGCAATTGGAGAAATGGAAAGAGATTCCTTATGCTGCATAAAGGTCTTGTGTGTAAAGTTGCAATAGGTCAGAATCCGGAGGGGCTAGGAATCTGCAACACACACCTGGTCCCGCCAAAGGCTGCTCCCAATCAAGCTGCTAATCTAACCAGTCCTGAAGTACATGCAGGTCATTTGTCTGTGAATTTCATGTCAAATTCTAGCCAGAGTCTGATCCCTCCGAGTAGCTCTGGCTCTCAGCCTCCCCACGTGGACCTGCACACCCTCCATCCTCCTGCCCTCCTGCCTGGACCTGCACTAGGTCAAGAGTCTCTCTCTCTCTCTCTCTCTCTCTCTCTCTCTCTCTCTCTCTCTCTCTCTCTCTCTTTCTCTCTCTCTCTCTCTCAATTGACACACCTAATTTCCAGATTCCCCCAAATATCTTGTATCTAAACTTGCTTTGCTCTATACTTGAAGTTCAACCTCCCGCTCTTAAAAATGTTTTAGCTCTGATTTCTTTACACTCTGCTCTCAAAAGAAAGATTATGCTGTAAATTCTTTTCTAAGGATTTGTAAGTTGCTCATTGAATATGATTTAAAATCTATATAATTTGCAACATATTTGGCTTTAAACTTATATAACAAAAGACTTATAATTAAAAGATATATATATATATATATATATATATATATATATATATATAATTCAGCTCTTGTTTAGGACATATATATGTGTATATGTTTATGTAACTCAAATTCAACTCCATATGTGTATATGCACATGTAATTTGAATGCAACTCTCATTTAAAAATGCATATCTATAAAACATAAATGTTTTAAAATAGCAACCATGTCAGCCACATGGCTTGCAACCTGCATGTGACTTCACCATTTTAAAATGACCACATTGTATAAAGCAACAATTGTAAAACTTCTTAGCCCTAATGAACTCTGTGTTTATTATCATATCTCCTTTTATACTAAGAAAGCAACAAGTCTCATATCTTAAATTGGTAAGGATTTTTTATATGATGACAGAAATTCAAAGTTATATTTTACAGCATACTGTACATGTGATTCAACCCTGGTTTAAAATATTCTTTCTATGATGATGACATTTCAAGGTTATAAAAGTCTATTCAGATTAACAAAAGCTAATTTAAGATATATGTGGCTATGCATGCTTGTTTCTGACTAGTCTTGAATGTGTGAATAAATGTTGTTTCTTTCTCCTGCCACTGGCCACCTAGGCTAAGCATTTACCTCAGGGTTTTCTAGCCACTGGATCTAACATAGGAATTCAATTGTTATTTAGGCATAGATAATATTAAAACTGTCTCATGCTATCTTATGCTGCTCTGCTTCATTACCAGCTCTGAAAATGGGCTGTTGCTCATCCTTATCAGACTCAGGCATGTTTTTAGAGTCCAGGATCAA
Organism: Mus minutoides; assembly: GCA_902729485.2. Classification (NCBI taxonomy): domain Eukaryota; kingdom Metazoa; phylum Chordata; class Mammalia; order Rodentia; family Muridae; genus Mus; species Mus minutoides. Next base: position 60,105 of record LR752355.1, on the reverse strand, counting down.
AAACAGGATTATTATTATTATTATTATTATTAATTATTATTATAAATTATTGGATATGGTTAAAACTCATAACTTAAGATTAGTAATTGAAAGTTTGTGCTTAGATAATCTTAAACCATGTAACATGATTCCATTCTGGGATATAAACAACCCACAGCAAGTCACCATCTTTGCTAAGGGCTTGAGACAGTGGAAGTCATGGCTTCACCACCATCTTGATTAAGGGCAGCAACACATGCTGGAACTGACCAGGGAAGCAGATCTCCAAAGATACTTCCAAATTGGGATAATTATTTTTGTTTGATTTCTGGTCTGTCTTGAAAACCAGGTTTATAACATAAAAAACCATTAAATTATTTATACTCTTTCTCTGTCTTCACTCTTAAAAGGGTGCCTTATTTTAATATTACAAAAACACCATAAAGTGATTTTAAATTCTTTTTTTACATTTTTGGAGGTTTACAACATTTAAAAGGTTTAAAAAAAAAAAAGCTCACTGCTTTAAAACTATGTTTAGCCTTTGCTAATGTTATTAAGCTGTGCTTAGATAATCTTAAATCGTGTTTTCATGGTTTTGCTGATGTTATTAAGCTATAACATAGCTTTAGATTTTTATAAGCTATCTATTTTTATAAACTAACTTATATTCAAAACTGTTATGTTCAATAATGATGCACAATATGAAGGTCAGGAAAGTTCCCAGCCTTCTTAATAGACTATGTTTATGAATTTAAAAGTTTTATTTTGAAGCTAGAAGAGCTTTAATTCAAAACTCTTGATTTTTAAAGCTCTAAACCTAACAGGAATAAAACCTCAAGTCCTAGTCTCATGAAAGCTACTATAATTAAGAAATGCAAATGGATAGTCAGTAACCTTGAAGGTGATTAGATCCTTTAATGTGTTCAGAAATATTTTTGAAGTCATGCTAAGAACGGATGCAGTTAATTATAAGACTAGGCTTTATTTAACCTTCTGTTTTATGTTTACAAAGTAAAGTTTAGAGCAGATAACTAAAAGCAAAGGTTGTTTAACTCAGGTATGCTTGGTAGGTACCAGCCCTCAAACCTGTCAGAGATTCTGCTGAAGATGGCACTTAGTCTCCTTAAACCTACTGGGACAGATAGAGACTCCCAAATCCTAGCTGTGACCTCCCCACAAGGTCTCCAAGAAGAGATAGCCCCAACAACAAAGGAGTCCACCCAGATTGTGGTACACTGACCACTGGGCAAGGCTCGCCCAATGTTAGGAGACAAAGTGGACACCAGAGAGTTCATTGTCACGCATTGTCTAAGACAAGGTGAAGTCGATCTCTCCCATGTTCCTCCTCCACAAAAAAGAAAAAAAAAGAAAAAAGAAAGCCTCACATCTTCTGGGCCTGGTGGCCGAAGACTGCCTCTACCCACAGTATCGTGGAGATCACAGGAACCTGGGACAACTGTCTAGATAGTGGATCATAGATGGACGAGTCTGTCATTTTAATTGATATATAGGCCATTTAGACTAAAATGTATCCTTCTCAGGTCTCTGATCATATTGATATTCAAGCTAACTGTAGCTTGACAGCTGGAGAACAGCAGGCAACGAGCTCCTGACTCCAAGGTAACCCACGACTGTCAGTTCATTAGCCAATTCATTAGTTAGCTGAAACGACCAGGTCTCTTATTTTTAAAAAGGCGAACAGGCTTGCCTTGCTCACAGGCTTCATGTTAAAAGGTAAACAGGTTTCAGATGTAACTTCTTACTATTCCTTTATCTAAAGGAACTCACTTTACAGTGGATGTTGCCAGTGGTCAGCCACCCGTGTCTCATGGTGAATAGCTGGAAAAGAAAAACAGATAAAGTTTGTGTAAGGTCTGAGGATCTGAAAGCTCAAATGATAAGGATGGAGAAAGGTGTTTTAGGGAAGTTGGCAGATGTAAGAGAAAGCCTAAACGGTGACAAGAAAATGATGTCAGGTATATAAAGTGATGAAAATGCTTCAGATTTCTTTCCCTCACTATGCTACTGTTGTGTTGGGACTTGAAAAGTTCAGAGTTCTAACACTGATCCAGGGAGTTCTGATAAATTATTAGTCTATGATCCGCTTCATAGTCACAAGCTCAAGACTTTAAATTTCTGTTGGATGTCTTTTAAATGCAGGCTTAAAAGTGTTTCTCCTTGTGCTAAATTTATATGCATTCAGTCTTCCGGATAGAAGGAAGAAGTGCCTCTCTCACGGTCTCTGGTCATCCTGACAATCACGATCAAGTGAGCGTCTGCCCCTCCTGCTCCACAGAGGTTTTTGTCTTCCCTGAGTTCACTTTAAAGAGTATTCATGCTTTAATCCAAAATCATTTCCCAGACCTCTATTATGACACAAAGATGAGATGTGAGTCTATTGCCTTTCCCTGTGATGTGCATTTCAGTGCAGATTACAACAATGGTAATACTAATATATCTAAAATTTATCTCATTTTGTAAACTTTAAAAGATTCTTATATGCTGCGGGGAATTTACTTGGATCCACCTCTCATGGCTCAAATGGACTCCAGATAAATCCCTGTCAATCAACAGCCTACATTTTTCACCTATTACCTAGCCCAGTGGATGGGATTCCTTCCCCTTTCCCTAGTTTTGGGACTCAAGTTTCAAATATACACCCAAGAAAAAATTTTTCTCCCTAACCTACTTCTGCCTTACATATGTATATGTGTGTGTGTGTGTGTGTGTGTGTGTGTGTGTGTGTGTGTGTGTATTCCAGTATCCTCAAGATCTGTATCCAGGAAGGCTCCAGATGTGCTCCAGGCAAACCTCACAGGTGCTGCAACTAGCCCTGCATTTTCCTAGCTGCACATATTCTCACAGACCCTGAACAACAGGGAAATAGGCTGCTCTCTCAGGACTTGGCCAACATCCATATTTTCTTTGGGTCCCCAAAGATGACATGGCCCCCATCCAGCAGGAAGTAGTCTACAGAACACGACACCCAGACTCCTGCACCCCCACCACCCCTTTCTAGTTCCTTATTTTTAATTAAACAAAAAGAGAATCTTACAGCTTACTAGGCTCCTCCTCCAGGTACCTAACAACAGCTTAAACCATCACCTGCTCATCATCTACTCCTCTCTCTCACTCGCTCTCTCCGTCCCCCCACACACACACATTTTCTCTCTCCCTCTTTCTGTCTTCTACCCTCATGGCTCTACTCCCATCTGTTGGCCTGTCTACAAGCCCACTCATCTGCCTCAGCCCCTTTGTCTCACTCCTCTCCCTTCCTCTCTCTGCTCTCATGGCTCACTTGTCTGCCTCTACCCTTTTCCAAGTTCTCCCTTTTCTCCTTTCCCCCAATAAACCCCTTTCCCACCCCTACACCCTGACCTTATCCCTACATAACTCAGCAGGCCTTTTGGTCTGCAGCTCCTCTGCAAGATGGTCTCTCTCCCTCCCCCTCCTCTCATGGTCTGTTTAGTCTGCTAACCATGCCCAGTCTTGGACGTTCCCTCTGTCTGCTTTCTCCCTATCTCTACAGTAAAAATCCTCTCTGTACTTCAGGAGTAGCTGTGCCATCCTCCTTTTATTTCACGGTTTCACTCACTGGCTACCGGCCGGCCGTCAGCCAGCTCTGTGTGCAAAGTGGATCCCCAGGCAGAGCCAAGCTTTCAGGCGACCAGCCTTTCCCTGGTGTCTCAAATGCAGCATCTGCAGGATAGACTCCAGGTGGCCTTCGGCAGATCTAGGTTGAGATTCAGACCTAAGACAAATAGCGGAGGTTCATATCTTACATTCTAAGGCAGACCTGGCCTCCAGGTTCTCCCAGTATCCCTCAGTTTCTATCTATTACAGGGTATGGCTGGCATACCCACCATCTAGTCTGACCTTTCTAGCCCAGGGACTGGTCTTCCCCTCCCCCCAGAAGTTCTTTCCTTTCTTTCTAATCCAGACATTTGGTCTCTCCCTCTCTCTGCATCTTCTACCTCCCTGCATGTGCACACTCTTTCTCTCTTTCTCTTCCCCCTCCACATTGTCTCCCTCCCTGGCCTCCTTCCCTCGGACCAGTGAACCTGCCCAAGAGCTGCTTCCCAATAAACCTGCCTTTAAATGCTTTAATTTGGCTTGAATTGGCTAATTTCACTGGCAGAGAATACTTATCACTGGGTCTCATCCTGTTTGACCTGAACTTTAGAAAGCTACAGCATGTGCTGGGAATGTGACATGAGCCCCAGGAGAGGCTGGCTGGGCTGGCAAACTGTGTTCCCATCCCCATCCCCATCCCCACCTCCAGAAACTGATGCCAATAGCTTTATCCCAGGAACAAAGCCCAGGCAGTGTTGCCTCCCAGAGTCCTGCTGGGGTGTAAGTCAGCAGTCTATACTCCTTCCAGGCTGGAAGTTCTCCTGAGTCTCCACCTACCGTGTCTCCCCATCACTCATCTGTAAATAATAAATCTCATAACTTGTTGCACTCACATGCACGGGTTCTGTCTTGCCATGTTCAGACACATTCACAGCCAGGGCACAGAGAACATGCTTTATTGACTCAGGAAAGAACCCAAGTCAGAACTGAGTGATCCTGACTCCTGTCACAGAGGATGTTTGATGGGATAATAGATATTTATTGTTATTCTAAATAGAATGAAGACACTGAGGGGAAGCCAGCTGAGGGGACAGTATTCTACCTAGATACCTGAAGCCACCACAGCTCCAGGCTGAGCTTGGGTTGGGGCAGGACGTAGACTCTCCAGTTTGGACAACTGCAGAAATGGTCTTGGAGGCAGAGCACATGACTCCACCAAATTCTAGAACAGGCAGCAGGCACATTTGGTCCACTGGGGGACCCTGACAATGGTAGACAGGTAAAGTAAAGCATATTTAAGATTGGACTTGGGGGCTGTCAAGATGGTTCTGTGCAGTCCTGATGACCTAAGTTCAATTGTTGGAACCCACATAAAGGCGGAAACACAGACCAGATTCTGAAAGTTGTCCTCTAGCCGCCACAGAAGCACTGTGGCACATGTGCCTGTTGCACACACACACACACACACACACACACACACACACACACACACAGACATGCACGCATGTGCACACACACACACAGACATGCATTTTTTTTTAAATGGGGATTTGGAGGGAGGAAAGCAAGAAAGGACAGTCAGGGAAAGAGACAAACATCGCCTATTGTCTCTCATATACACAACCAAGATTTTAAAAAATTTATTATTTTTATTTTAAATGAAACAGAATATATGTTCTTTAAGTTTTTATTAGAGTTTCTTATATAGTAAATGCATGCGATTGGTTTGTGGATGAAGGGCTATACAATAAAGATATACAACGTAAATCATTGTAAAAATTGTTACTTTTTTTCCTTTATTTATTCACTTTACATCTCGATTGAAGCCTCTTCTCCTCTCAGTCCCTCCTCACACCCTGCTCCCTCCTTACACCCTGCTCCCTCCTCACACCCTGCTCCCTCCTCACACCCTGCTCCCTCCCCTCCCCCCTCCTCTCCCCTGAGAAGGAGAGCCTCCCCCCCCCACCACCACCACCACATAGGCAACCTAGATTTTTAAATGAAAGCAGAAATTGCTTAGGTAAAGGAAGGAGATCAGAGTTCGGGAAAGAAATGATATACATGTATTAAAATGTCAACAAAACATTGATTTATACATTTACTAAAAGTATTTAAAATTCTAAAATAAAAAAAGATTAGTGGTTTGGTGAAAACATCTTATGGAGAAATTTAACTTTCCTGGGTCCAAGGTGTACTGGGTAGAAAATGCAGAGGGAGTCTGGGGGCAAGCATTGGGAGAAGACTTTGTGCTGGGACAGTGTCCTCCTTGCCTGGTACAGTCCCCTTGTCCCTGCTGAGTCGTTTCCCTGTCCCCTCATCTCTCTGTGCTTACAGTGGGTGCATTAAGGAAACTTGAGCCACCGTGTTGTGAGGACAGAGCTTCTGAGATCGACTGCAGGAGTGAGCCCATGAGTACTTACAGCATGAACTGCCAAGGATACGAATTGATTTCCACAATGTCTGTGTAATTTGGACCAGCACAGAGACAATGGCTGCTTGACCATCCTCCCCATCTGTACAGTCTTAAGCTAGTAACTGCCAAGCATAGGTTGGTGAGGAAGCTGAAATTAATTGCAATTAAATTTAATTTAAATTTCCATTTCTTGGTCTCAGTGGCTACATTGGAAGTGCACGTAGTTACGTGCTCTGTCAGAGTTTCTCCACCTCTAAGCAGCTTTGCATAGACTTTTCTCAACTGCTGCCACAGTAAAAACTTTATAATACAAATAGACTGGATGTTTTTTTCTGTGCTAAAGATCAGGGCCAAAGAAGCTCTTTCCCCCAAAATGGTGGTGCTAGTGACATTGTCCTAAAAAGAAGGACTTTGGTAGGTAAACAGATTATTAGTGGGTGGAGGGAACCCTAAAGGTTTCTGTTCACTAGAAAGTAGACCTCCTAAGGCAGTTTCTGCTCATCAGGAACCACCCCACTCTTCTCTGAACCTCCCTTAGGCATTCCCCAAAGGTCAACTACATCTGGAAAGGGTACCTAGTTCTAGGTCAGTAGGACAACCTGTATCAGCTCAGCTCCCACCCCACTGACTGTCATATAAAATCTGCTCGCTTTTCCATCATTCCTCCTTTCTGTCTGCCCAATCCAGAGTTGGCTTTGGCATTTTAATACCCAGTAAATCTTTCTTCCCACCCACAGAGTGGTCTAGTTCAGTGGTTTCTCTGTGTGGTCACTTATACTCTACACATGTCCTTCACACATAAGCACAGTAAGGCTTTTTATACCCCCTCTTTAAAAACAGGAAGCCAGTTTGCTCCCCTGAAGACAGCATCACCTCCATGCATGTGTCTGAGTACATGCCCAAGGGAACTGAAGTCAACATAATGCAGAGACACCCACACATCCATGCTGATTGCAATACTACTCACAATAGCCGAGATGTGGGGCCAACCTAGAGGACTGTCAACTGATGAATGAGCAAAGAAACGGTGGTGTATATGCATACAGTGGGCTATCATTCATCCAGAAAGAGGACTGATAGAATATTATGTACAAGAGAGAAAGCGTAACAGGAGATCATCATGCTAAACAAAATAAGCCAGACTCAAAGGACGTTTTCTTGGCTGTAATTCAGTTAACAACCAAGACTAACCATCACAACTGGGCTACATAATAATGTACGTAACAGAAAAGCAAAAGGCGAACTTCAAAAAATAAAATAAAATAAAAGGAGAACATGTCTACTTCTAAAGCAAGAAGATTTTTATTGTAGATATAAAGGGAAACACAGGCAGAGGGAAAAGCCTAGGCCGGCCATGGCTAGCAGACTAAACAGGACCATGAGAGGGGGTAGGGAGAGAGCAAGAGGGGAGCCCCTACCAAAAGAAGTGGCCCAGACCTAGCAAAACTAAAGGATAAAACAAACAATAGCATCAAACTTGTGTTGCATTAACCAGAGCCAAGATTAGAGTGGAGCAAACAAGGAACTACAGCTCAAAATTTAAGGTGTTGCTCGCCCAGGGTTCTGTAAATGGAGGCCTGGAACCTGAGAATACGAGCCTCCTTAAGTTCTCCCCCTGACACAGCTCACTCCAGTCTAATAAGAACAAGGCTGTCAGCACAGGAAGTTCTACCAGATTAGACATTTGGAGCCGAGAGAGACTCAGAATTGTACAAAATCTGTTTGAAGAGCTAAATGTCAGCCCAGGGATGTGTACAGGCTAAAGGTTAGTCTTTCTCATCCCCAGGGACCCATGAGACTCACCCTGTGGACTTTAACACTGATACCCCAGAGCCGTGCCAGAGGCTAATGAATTCTGACCACCAAGGATAGGGTATGGAGGCTAGCATTATTTTTAAGCTTCTAAATGGTTCTGGTGAGCCATGGGGTGGGAGGACTGAGAACTCTGCTCTCAACATGGAAGGAGGCTCCAAGCTGCAGCCTGTGAGCACATCTGGGGAAGTGCTATACTTATGTTAAAGAAGTAATTTTATGCTCTATAGCAACAAGGTATTAAACAGATAAAGGAGAAATTGTGGTGTGAAAATACAGAGTAATTACCATGTGGAGGGAATTTTATGTCACAAGTGTGCACAGTTAAACCTGCTCATTACATTAAGCCATCTCTGTAGGACTTTACTGGATACTGTGAGCATCGCAGAGGTGGTTAGTGATCCAGTACAAAGACTGTGGCCCTGGATTTAATTTGTTGATATTCTTTCTGGCCTATTCAATGGCATCTGTGGCCAGCACCAAGGGCATCCTCAAAAGTACCTTGTTAATTCTAGTGGCCAGTCTTCACTGGTTCCAAAAGGCACAGTAGGTTAAAACAGCAGTGAGGCAGACATGGGCAGAATCTGGTGTCCTCTGATGGACGGCTGCAGCATTAATTGCCATTCTTAGATGCTGGTCATCCATCAAACCATCTCTAGTTGCAAAGGACAGCCATCACCTTCACCTGCTACCATCTCCTGGTTGAGGCAGGGAGGGCACATGAAGATGCAAGAGCGGCATTCTGTTGGTGTTTGGCTTTTCTCTTGGGATCTCAATCATGGTTCGTTGTCCTGTGACACAGGGCAGCTGACGAGGTAGGAAAGAAATCAAGGCTTCTCCTAATTAGAGGAACAGCAGTGATCCAGAATAGAAAGTAAGAGAAAGAATCTTGACTTGAGTAGTGTTGGTTTTACGGACTTTAGACAAGTAGGGCATTCTAGACTTTCATTCACATCAGCTCACTGAATAAGGAGGAAGGCTGTGGGGTCTGTCATTAAAGTGCTCACAGCGACACATTACTCTTCTGTAGTAAGGGAGGTGGGTAGGAACACGGCAGGCAAGGATTTGCTTAGAAGTTCATTTCTCAGCTTTCTCTTAATCTTTCCCCACATACAAGACCAACAGGTGTGTGTGTGTGTGTGTGTGTGTGTCCAGAAAATTATGTCCTAAAATAAAATAGAGCAGTTTCCCATAACAAGAGCCTTGAATTGAACAAGAGTATCACAGTGCCCAATCCTTAGCAAGTTGTTTTCTAGTTTCCTCTCCCTCACCTAGCACTCTAAATTCTAAGGATTAAGATGCTGACTGCTGCTTAACCTTTCAGAGCTATAGAACATAACCCAGGATATCTGATGACTGTCAGATAACACCAACATGGGCAATGCCTCTCCTCATTCAAGTCCTGTGCATCAACTAATAAAAAGCATGTAAATTGCTGAGAGGTTGAAGTGACTGAAAATCCATATATTGGGAGCCAAGAACCTGTGAGTAGACAGGTTATAGGTCCCAGAGGAGAATCTACCACCAATCTACCTACTACTGAGCTATCTATTATTCTGCTAAATGGACATAGTACTAAACTGACTCACATGGACTTATCACTGTTTACCCATAGATTAATGCATCTCTCAGTCCTCACCAGAGAAGCTTCTTTTTGCAGTAGATGGTGATTAGAATAGAAACACATGACTGGTCAGTGTGCAGAGAATGAGAGCCTGTGGGCTGTTCATCTATAAATGGATCTACACCATACTCTTGCCTTTCAGTCCTCAGGGATTGTTGTGGAAGAGGGAACAGAAAGATGTGTGAGAGCCAGAAGTGGGGAATGGCATCAGGGAAACAGAAGTTGTGAAGCATGCACAAGCCCTAAGTAAGCTAAAGCTGGACCAGATCCCCGCATTCAGGGAATAGGGTGTATGTGGAAGGGTAGGCGTGAAGAGCCACTGCTGCCTGAGGAGCTATTGAGCTTTGATAGCTGCTGGGAGAGGGAAAGTGTGGCCCTGGCAGGTCAACGGTGCTCTAACATATGGTCACACATTCAAGAGTATATGGAAAGCACAAATTAGACTTGATGTTTTGTTTTTAAAGAGGGACACAAAGTTGGGTGGGTGGGTATGAGGGCAGTTGTGAGAGGGGTAAATATCTTCAAACTGCATTGTTCATACATTCTCAAAGAACTAATAACAATTAAATTTTATTTTTATTTTTTAAAAGCCATATGTTTGTCTAAAGAAGTACAGGATTCAGCCCCAAGAACTCAAGGCCAGCTTAGAATGTTCTGGCCCAGCATCTCAGGATTTCCTGCCCATCGTTTCACTGTGTTTAGTTTTCCTTCCTGTGAAAGCCTTCTCATGTACTTGGGTTCCCTTGGTATTAGAAAGAAATAAAATCCTGGATACCACACAGAAGAAGAAACTAATAGTGCCAGAGTGGCTCGGCAAGGCAATTCTTTTTATTAAAAAGGTGGATCAAGACCTAAAGCAGTCTAGCAAGCACGCTTGACCAAGGCAGTTTCTGTCTTTACCCCATGTACGTACCACAAGTACATGTTAGTACTCACTGCTTCTCACCGGATTGCTAGAGCTTGATGTCACAGTCTGACACAGCTGGCTAGTCAGCACAAAGGGAAAGGGTCAGTTCAGGAAATATAAGTCCTTGCCCAGCTAACTTCCTTTTGTATGGGGCAGGAAAGTAAGACAGAAAGAAAATGATTTCTTGAAATAGCTTTTTACATTTTTTTATACCAAAAATAGCCCCTCCTTCACCTTCCCAGAAGCCCTGGAATAACCCTAATTGTCTTCCCACCTTCCTGAGTATTGCCTTTCAAGCATACTTGAATCTGGTAGCATTCTTTCTAACCCTCTTCTCTCCTGTCTCTCACTCATTTTTCTCTCCCAATACATACATAAGGAGGGCTTTCTTTCTGAAGTCTCTTTATCTGCCTAAAGATCAATCCTCTAAAAATGAAAAGTTTTGTATTACCCCTCCTTGAAAAATCATATAAACAAAGAAAAATTAACTCACAACTATTGAGTCTCAAACACTGGGACAAATGACTCCGGTGCCTTATTTAACATATCAAGGAGGACCTGGCCACCAGGTTCTCCCAGCATCCCTCAGCCCCTACCTGTTGTTACAGCTAGCATACCTACCCGCTACCCTAAACTTCTCCAGTGCAGGGGCTGCCCATTCCTATATAGTCCAATCATTTTGGTTACCTGGTCCTTTTTGACAGAACATAATCAAAAAGAATGACTCACGGTGAGCAAGGCCTTGAGGAACTGTGAGAGGCACTCCAGAATGAAAATGTAGAGGGCCTTTTACCTCAGGTGTTTTTTATCTCCTGGATTATTCTTGGATGTGATTTTTTTGCCTCTTGTGGCAAACATTTACATTCAATTTATAAGACATGTTTATTCTTGTTGGACATCAGAATATAGCTACAGAACCCAACCTGGTCAGTGTACCCTGAATCTGGATATGGCCTTCTGCCTTGCCTTCACGCTTTTCCAGATACAACCTACAGTATGTGGCAGGCAATTGTGTTTAAAGACAACCCAAACTCACCAAACATTTTCCCTTCTTATCTCTTCCAAAACTTGTTCCCACCTCTAAGCCCTGAGCTACTGTTCCTTTCTATAGCTACAGTGCTATCAGAACTTCAGTCATCTAGACATCCCTTGAGTCTCACACTGGGTGACAGTCCTGTGCATAGGCATATCATTTCTACCTGTTAACTTATCGTCATTTATTTCCCACACTCAATTGTCAGAGAGTAGAGATTTTTCTCTCTCCTATACTGGTTAGTTTTCTCGTCATCAAGACAAAAATACTTGACAAAAGCAACCTCAGGAAGGAGGGATTTATTTTGGGTCACAGTATGAAAGGGGGCATTCCACTAGGATGTCTGGCAGAGAGTGAGACCCTTTTCACATTGCACCCATACCCAGGAAGCAGAGCGAGATGAACTGGTACTCAGCTTGCGTTTTCCTTCTTATTCAGTGTGAGACCCGCTCATGGGATGGCACTGCCCACCTCCAAGGTGGGGCTTCCGTCCTTAGTTAAACCTCTCTGGAAACATCCTCACAGATATACTCAGAGGTGTGTTACCATGGCGATTCTAAAATCAGTCACATTTTTAATGAGATGAAGCATTATGTCTCTCCTCCATATGCCTTGCCTTAAGCCTAAAGGAGGTTGTTAAGAGTTTGGATGGTTACTCTGCCCCACCTTAGCCCTTCCAAAATGTATGCCCTCTAATTAAACAGCCAGAACCTAATCACCTAAACTGAAAACCTTGAAGTCATTGATCCCAGATGTCTTCCTCGCTACACACTGTGAGACCTCTGGGCTTTTCCCTCCCACACACCCCTTCCTTCATCCCATCATTCCTGTCGCCCCTGGTGCCATGCTACTTCTATTGCCTTCATCTGCCGCACTCACAATTGCTTACCTTATTTATTCTTTGAAAATTACTTTTAATTGCATGGAACATGAATACATTATCATTTTTAAGGCAGTAACAATATAGTAACCAAAAATTCAAGATTAAACGATGATAATCTTTGGGCACTTTCCAGATATTTCTATGAATATCTATTCTTTAAAACTTTACCTTGTATATGTGCTTTTTAATATATGTGACATATATAATGCCATGCACAATTTTGTCTCTTTCTGTTTTTCACCTAGCACTGTATCCTGGGCATTTCCCATGTGTGTACTGACCTTATTTGTTCTATTACATAGTATGTCCTGGGGTGACAGGAAGCTTCTGTTAGATAGAGTCTTAGCTCCCATTTCCTAGTGTTCCTGCCTTGTGTAATCCTCTCGGGGTGTGTCTGTGAGGGTGTTTCCGGAATAAATTAGCATCTGAATCAGTAGACTGAATGAGGAAGAGCCACCCTCACCAATGTGGGCAGCATCCTCCCGAACCTTTGAAGGTTCGAATAGAACAAAAAGGCAGAGGAAGACTGAATCTGTTTCTCTGTTCTGGAACATTCAAGACTTTTCTTCATTTTCAAGTAAAAGCCTTGGTAGTACACACCCATAACAACAGCAGGAGGCAGAGGTAGGAGGATTATATGTTTGAGGCCAGCCTGGGCTACATGGCAACCCCCCCCAAAAAAAATAAGAGAATACTCAAGAATGTATTAGTGCTCAATATTTGCAAGATTCAGTGTTTACTCCTCAGCACCAAAAAGAAAGAGAAGAGGAGGAGGTGATGATGGAGGAGGAGGAGGAGAAAAAACTGAAGAGCTGGAAAATTGTCTAATCAATAAAATGACGTCATGCAAGCATGAAGACCTGGATTTGGATTTCCACCACCCATGTCATCCCAGTCCTGGGGAGTCAGAGACAGATGAGTCCCTGGAGCTCAATGGCCAGCGAAACTAGCCAATCAGTGAGCTCCAGGCTCAGTGAGAGACCTTGACTGAAAACGTAAGATTAAGAACAACCGAGGAAAGCATCCAAATCAGCTTCCGTTCTCAATACACACACATGCATGTGACTCATACACGTGAACACACACACACACACACACACACACATTAACACATGCACTTTTTAAAAAATAAAATCTTGAGATTAATTTTAGAACTCAGGAGGCAGGGGCTGGAAGACTGAGAGTTCAAGGGTATTCTGGGCTATTGAAAAATAGTTGTGACACTATGTCAATGACATAGGAAGAGATAAAGGAAGAGAAGAAAATATTTTTAAAGTGTAGATTAACTACACTTATCTAACATGATATGAAAATTTTTACAGGAGTGAACACAGGTACACCAATCAGGTGAAGACCAAGCAAAAACAGGGGTAAAGACAGCCATTAGAGGAGAAAGGCCTCAAAGACCACCAACCTTGCCACACCTTTGTTAGAAGGAGCCCACCAGAGATGACCACCAAGACACATTTTATAGCCGAGTCTGTATTACAAACAGCTGGGATTACAGTCAGATTCAGGTCCTGAGAGTAGCACAAAGTGTCCAGAGCACAGGGTTTCTGAAGGCAGAAACTATGTTCTGGCACCTTGCTCTGCAGCTTCTGGTGTGGGGGGGCAAGGGTGCTTTGCATAAGCAAGCAATTTAACAGAAGCTAAGATAAGCAGTTAGCTGAAGGACTTCAGAACAATCAAGCAGGTTAACAGAAGCTAAGATAAGTTAGCTAGGGCACCTTGAATTTGGGCTCCTAGAATACAGTTGGGTAATTTTCTATGGGATTCTCCATCAAGAAGATGAAATTCTAGTTAACCCTGAAATGGCCTCAGCAAGAACACATAATGGAGGAGCAGCCTCATGCTCTGGATCTGTCACATTCCTCACTGTTTCTGTAGGCATGAGTCAAACTATTGATTCATCCTGTTCTAGGAGGGCATACTTGGTCCTAGAGATCAGTAGCTTAGTTGACCGTGAAGTTGAGGATGCAGGGCCCCTCCATTAACCTGATCAGAATAAGAATCAAAGTTCTAATGCCAGTGGTAAGGTGAGGGACCCTAAGGGGTTTTCCAGTCCAAACACTCTCCTTACAGCTTCCCCCTCCTGCCTGGAGTCAAGGATAGACCAAGTTCCATTTTCCACCCACAGGAGCATTCTTGAATAAAAAATTCTCAGAATGTACTGACTGATAGTTACCTGACCCTCTGGAAAATCCCCAGGTAGAGTTCAAATGCATGTCATGCTTGCTAGCCAATTTAAAGGTCAATATGCTTAGCCAATAAGTTTGAACTATTACCTTGCCGATGTAACCTGTGCCCCTAAAAAGTATAAATATTGCTTGTAATAGCCATGCAGGGTCAACTTCTTAGTAACTCACCTTGAGGGGCTAATTGAAGGTCAACCCCAACATGCTGGAAAATAAACCTCTTGTTTTTGCATTGATCTCGCTGTTGGGGGATGGGGAGGCATCTGGAAGTAAGTACCACTGACCAGAGAGTCAGGGTCTTACAAGGTAGTTAGCCATGGGGATAAACAGAAACTGATACCAATTGTCGATCCATCTAGGTCTTCTTTCTTTCTTTCTTTCTTTCTTTCTTTCTTTCTTTCTTTCTTTCTTCCTTCCTTCCTTCCTTCCTTCCTTCCTTCCTTTCATTCTTTCTTTCTTCCTTCCTTCCTTCCTTCCTCTCTCTTCCTTCCTTTCTTTCTTCCTTCCTTTCTTTCTTTCTTCCCTTCTTCCTTTCTTTCTCTCTTTCTCTCTTTCTTCTCTTTGAAGGTTTCTCTGACCTAATCACCATTAACTGGTTGGCATGGAAACAGCAAATTTCTCCTAAGGCCACGCAAGTTCTCCCTGTTTCATAAAAAGGAGGTCTAGCGTTCTTCAGTTCAGTAAGACTACCATTTCAAGGGAGTTAACTTGGCTCTACAGCTTAGAAATAGAATTCCCCATAAGGTATGATAGCCCACACCTTTAATTCCAGCACTTGGGAGACAGAGGCTGGTGAATCTCTGATTTTGATGCCAGCCTGGTCTAATGAGCAAGTTCTAGGACAGCCAGGGCCACACAGAAAAACACTATCTTTAAAAAAGAAAAGAAAATGGGAAAGGATAAAGAAAGAGAGAGAGAAAGAAAGAAAAAAGAAAGAGAGAAAGAGAGAGGTAGGAAGGAAGGAAGAAAGGAAGGAAGGAAGGAAGGAAGGAAGGAAGGAAGGAAGGAAGGAAGGAAGGAAGGAAGGAAGGAAGAATTTTCCAAGTGGCCTAGGTCTAAGTCTATCTGGGAATTGATTTCCCTAAAGTTTTGATTCCTTAACAAGCAAGACTGAGGTGACTATGGCAGTTGCATGGGACTATCTCTGCCCTGCTACTAACATCAGGACCAAAATTGGGGCCTGTTTGACCTTCATTAACATTGAGTCAAGGTCAATGTCTTCGTTAGTGTTTCCATTGCTATTCTTAAACCCTAAGCAAGTTGGAGAAGAAACGATTTATTTAGCTTATACTTCCATATCACTGTTTATCATCGAAGGAAATTAGGACAGGAACTAAAACAGGCAACAATCTTGAGGCAGGAGCTGGTGCAGAGGAGTGCTGCTTACTGGCTTGCTCCTTGTGGCTTACTCAGCCTGCTTTCTTATGGAACCTAGGACCACTAGCCCAGGGATTGTACCACTCACAATGAGCAAGGCCCTTATCCGTCAGTCACTAATTAAGAAAATACCCTACATGTTTGCCTACAGCCCAATCTTATAGAAGCATTTTCTTGAGGTTCCCTCCTCTCAGATGACCTTAGCTTGGGCCAAGTTGAGTGTCTTAGTTAGGGTTTTACTGCTGTGAACAGACACCACAGCCAAGGCAACTCTTATAAGGACATTTAATTGGGGCTGGCTTACACGTTCAGAGGTTCAGTTTGTTATTATCATGTTATCTGGAACATGGCAACATCTAGACAGGCATGGTGCAGGAGGAGTTGAGTTCTACATCTTCATCTGAAGGCCTCTAGGAGAAGACTGGCTCCCACATGGTTAGGAAGAGGGTCTTAAAGCCCAGACCCACAGTGACACACTTCCTCCAATGAGGGCCACACCTCCAAATAGTGTCGGGCCAATCATATTCAAACTACCATATTGACATAAAACTATCTAGCACAGCCAATATGAGTTCTCCCTTCTTCTCCATCATAGGCATATTCCTGGGGGATAACATAGACCAACAGACATACAGTGGGAGTGTGGTTTTCCAGTGAATCACGGGGAGGCACGTTTAGTCAGACAAGCAAGCCAGGTAATTCGAGGATGAGATACAGGTATCTTGTCCTTAGCGAAGCATGGATAAAATTGTAACCCCTGAAGACCTTTCAATAGCCAGTCACTTATATAACCTGATCTACTGTCCCCCGTTCTTTTCTTAGACCATATTGTTCCACCCCTAGAAGGGACATAAAAGAACAGAGGTCCACCCGAAAGAAAGAGTTTCCTATTGCTGGTTTATCTGAATTTCTATAGCCAAGTTTGGGGCTGATAGACATTGTGTATCTTGAAGTAGTAAACTCTGGTCAGTCTTATCTTTAAGGGATCCAAGGTCCAAATGATGGTCCTTTTAGCCTTGTCCTCAGTGACCTTTTTTCAAGGGATAACACCAGTTACTTTGATAGCATCTAGGGAGATGGAGATGACTGGACTGGTGTCTTCTTCATACAAACTAAGTCTCCTGGATGGAACTGGTTGTCAGGTTCAGAGGTAGGATATGGAAAAAGTCCCAACCCAATCAATGGCCTGGTGAGCTTCCTGTAAAACTTACAAGGACTTGAGAAGATGATTCTCAGAATTTAGGGAGCATGGGAGGCAGTTTCCTAACTTCACTCCAAAAGGAGTGTGCCTGCCCTTCTTGATAAAGAGTACATCAGATCCTGTGCAGGGCCCAATGTTTTGCTAGTTTTCAGGACCAGTTTAGTCAGTCTCCTTAAGAATTTCATTTATCGCGCAGGGCGGTGGTGGCACATGCCTTTAATCCCAGCACTCGGGAGGCAGAAGCAGGTGGATTTCTGAGTTTGAGGCCAGCCTCGTCTACAAAGTGAGTTCCAGGACAGCCAGGGCTACACAGAGAAACCCTGTCGAAGAAGAAGAAGAAGAAGAAGAAGGAGAAGGAGAAGGAGAAGGAGAAGGAGAAGGAGAAGGAGAAGGAGAAGGAGAAGGAGAAGGAGAAGGAGAAGAATTTCATTTATCTTTCCTAAGTAAGATAAATCTAGAGCTCTGGGGCCTACATGCACAGTGTAATTTCTAATTAATAGTTAATACCTTTGTCCAATTTTGAAACACTTTGGTCATGAAGGCCAGGCCATTGTCAGACCCCAAAGCTAGAAACAGTGAAAGCCCACCAATTATTTCCTCAGGAAGATTCTTAGTAACTATTGGAGGAGCCTCTGTTTGGGTCGGCCAGGCCTCCCCACATCCTGATAAGGTATCCACAAACACAAGCAAATATTTATAGCCTAGAACAGTAGGCCTGGTTTCTGTAAATTCCAGCTCCTGCTGTTCCCCAGGCCCATTTCCTCAAGCCTGGATCCCTTGTGGGATCTTCCTTCCCACTCTGGGGTACATCTGAGCATAGATGTCTTTAATCAGGCTTTCCAAATTTGGAACATACTACAGGAGTAAAGCAGTTTTCCTGTCCCCTAGGTGGGTGGCTTGGTGTGGATCCATAACCAGTTGCCTTCCCAGACTCACTAGAAGGCCACTCTGTTGCCTCTGGCTTCTAGGGAATCTCCTTTTTGTTGTTCTTTGCCATGGACAATGGCCACCATCTCGGGTGATCAGATAGCTTCCAATAGGGCTAAGATTTCCTCTCTATTTTTGATTACTTTTCCTACTGAGGTTAACAATCCTCTTTTCCTGTAATAGAGGCCCATGGACATTGGCTGTGGTGAAAATGTATCTGCTATCAGTGTATATAGGATAGTGTTATCTTTCCCCCAGCAGAGTGCTTTAGTCAAATCTAAATGCTCAGCTCCTTGAACTAAGGTTTCTCTACTTAAAGACTGTGGACAAATAGTCTTATCTTGGGTCGTCACCACTGCCCCTGCTTACCTGACCCCATCATGGATGAAACTGCTCCCATTTGTGAACAATCCCTTTTTTGGTGCCACCAATAATACCTCAGTCAGATCAGCCCTGATAAACTGGACCTCAACAGTCATGCTGTGGCCCTGCCCGACCATCATCTGGCAGGACAGTTGGCAGGGTTGAGGGCTGATGTCTTGTAGAACCAAATGTGGGGTCAATTTAGAAACAAGGCTTGGTATTGGGTCACCCAGGCATTACATATCCTTCTTTCCAGTGCTCCCCTCAAGAGGGTCTCAACAGAATGCGGGGCTGTCAGGAACAGCTCTTGCTTTGTTAATTTGTCAGCTTCTTATACTAGCAGGGCAGTGACAGCTATAGTCCTTATACATGCCAGCTTGGACAGATATACCACTGGTATTTCCATGGTCCCAGGGTTTACATGAGGGCCTCCTAGGGAATGCCTCTGGCTTCATCTACATACAAATGAAATGGCTTAGTAATGTCTAGAAGGGAGGATAGGGCAGACACCAGGGCCTTTTTCAAGGCTTTGAAGGCCCTCTACTAAGTTTCAGTCCATTCCAAAAGCTGCATGCCACCCCACCCCAGAAAATGCATAGCAGGGCTTGGCTATCTAAGAAAATCCCATTATCTCATAGCCAGCAGAACACAACGACCTGCAAGTTGGTGTGGGAGCAGGGATTTTCAGGATGGCTAGAATATGGTCATGCGAAAATGTTTGCTTTCCTTCCTCTAGGTTTTAGCCTAGGTATGTGGTCTGAGGAACACACAGCTGAGCCTTCTTGTTTGAGACCCCAGGGCTTGGAGGGTCACTAAAAACCACCTTCTATTGGCTGTCCGCATTCCTCCTCAGTGGTCAGAGCTATAATGAGGCCATTTTTACAATTGAATGGGGTGCATTGCGGATATTTTTGTCTAAACACCAACAGATCTGTACTCAGGGCCCCATCAAATGATGCTGACAAGTCCCTGAGCCCCTTCTCCTGGTTTTTTCTCCTAATTCTGCTTTTGCCTGTTCCCTCAAGTGTAGTGATCTCCACATGAGAGTTTCTTTCCCTTTCTCTCTTGGCTGTTATAAACTTTCTGAGCAATTTCCAAAAGTTGAGACCTAGTCATACCTTCAAACCACTCTAATTTCCAGAAATTTCTCCTTATGCCTGGGGCTGACTGCATGACAAAGGCAAAATTAGTGGCTCACTGATTTGGGGGTGCATCTGTGACTATAAGGGTAAATACCTGTTATGTCTCACAAAGCCTTTCTGGAAACTCAACCAGCAGTTCCTCAGGACCTTAAGTGACATCAGTTACCTTAAGTTAGCCAGTAGGTCTCCTGGCTGCCATTTTTAATCCACCCAATTATGGTTGTTCAGGAGGGGGCTGCTTAATAGCCTCTTGCCTTAGAACAGGCTCCAAAAGGCTGATAAGGGCCTGTGGTTTCTCCAAAAATGGAGGGGTCTTGGTCTTCTAATTACACGAGTCACTGATAGAGAGAAAGGCATATAAACCATGAAGGGGAAGAACTTGAACTTGAACTTCCACTTTTCCTCCAGGAAGACTGGGAAATTATTTCTCCCTTCCCCTTGCAGCAGGTCAGGAAACTGTTTCCTTCCCTCTGTGGCAGAACTGAGAGAACAGGCAGAAGGTGTAGGTTTCTCTGAGTGGCCTGTTTGGACCAGAAGGATTCAGGTCCCCAACAAGAGGGCACAGGTCTTAAGCTGGGACATGTCTTGTACCAAAGGAAACAATTTTTTTAAAGATTTATTTAACGTATATGAACATTCTGTTGCTGACACACCAGAAGAGGGCATCAGATCTAGTTACGGATGGTTGTGAGCCGCCACGTGGTTGTTGAGAATTGAACTCAGAACTTCTGGAAGAGCAGACAATGTTCTTAACCACTGAGCCATCTCTCCAGTCCCTGGAAACACTTTTTTATTACAGGGAAACTGATGGCTACAGCCTAAGCTCGGGGGCCACTGGCATCACCATAGCAACAACTGCAGTAGCCATCCACTGCAGTGTAGCTACAGTCACCACCAAAAGGGGGGCGCCACAGCAGCAATTGGACAGCCCAGTCTGGTCTATGAACCTATAGGAAAACATGAATTTCCTCAGCGGCAGCTGTGCCTATGGTGTCAGGACAGCTCGCTCCCCTTTCCACCTTAGGTCTGTTTCTCCAACCAACAGAACTGACAGAAACACACAGAGAGACACACAGAACACAGTCATGTAGAGACACACACAGTAAAGACAAACAGGGGCGGCCACCACACATTCATACACCTGAACAGACCAGGGGAGTCTGGTGACGTCTCACACAGATACTGGACTTAGGACCTAGGATGGAAACTAACCTCCCCTCTTGTATCCTAACCAGATGGTGCCTCTTACAGACCAAATACCTCCAGGGATGTTCAAATCAAATGACTTTCAATTTGCCTTTCCTTTTCTTTTGGGTTGTAGCGTCAGGATACCTCAAGAGTCCTTGGCAGTGACCAGTCAGGGAGGATTTTCTTGGAGCCCTGGAATATCTTGGGGTGTGCATCCCTTGCCCCCCTCGCTGCAAGATTCCTGTCCAGCTAATAACTCTCCTCCTCTCCTAGGGGTCCAAAGGCCCCTAAGTGTTTAGGTTCAGTCTCAGTGGGGATCTCACTGGGGCCTCTAAACTGTTACAAGAATGACCACTCAGACACAGCGTATAACTAACTGAAAGGTTATATTCCAGATGGCTGGAACTAAACTCAGGTATTTGGGTTCTAAATGTAGCACCAAGTGTCCAGTGCTCTGTTTGAAAGCAGAAACCAAGTCCTAGCATCTCGGTCCACAGCTGCAAGGGAAACTTCAAGTTATGCAAGCAATTTAACAGAAGCTGAGATAAGCAGTTAGCTACAGAGGTTTCTGCACAAGCAAGCAGTTTAACAGAATCTAAGATAAGTTAGCTAGGATATCTTGATTTGAGAGTCCTAGAATAGAGTTGGGTAATTTTCCACAGAATTATCCATTATGGAGATCAAATTCTAGTTAAAGCTAAAACGGCTTCATCAAGAATACAATATGTGGATGCTCACAGTCAGCTATTAGATGGAACACAAGGTTCCCAAGGAAGGAGCTAGAGAAAGTACCCAAGGAGCTGAAGGGATCTTCAACCCTATAGGTGGAAGAATAACATGAACTAACTAGTACCCCCAGAGCTCATGTCTCTAGCTGCATATATAGAAGAAGGTGGCCTAGTTGGCCATCATTGGGAAGAGAGGCCCCTTGGTCATGCAAACTTTATATGCCCCAGTACAGGGGAACGCCAGGGCCAATATGTGGGAGTGGGTGGGTAGGGGAGCAGGGCAGGGAATGGGGGAAGGTTTAGGGGACTTTCGGGATAACATGTGAAATGTAAATGAAGAAAATATCTAATAATTAAAAAAAGAAAATATCTAAGAAAAAAAAGAATACAATATGGAAGAATCTCTACACTGTCTTGATCTCTATCTTCCAGAATCTGGAACTATGAGATAATAAATGTGGAGGTTTGGTTTGTTTTTGGTTTTGTTACAATGACAGTGCTATAAGCCACCTCAATGGGGATCTAGGTATATAGCTTGTAGAGAATTGCCTAGAATATGTAAAATACAGTGCCACCACTGAGGGGATAGCTAGCAGATAGTGTATTCATCATGAGGACTTGAGTTGATATACCTAGCATCCATGCAAAAGCCAGTGACACATGCCCATAATGGGAGATGGAGGTAGAAACAGGAAGTTCCCAAGAGCTCACTAGTCAGTCAGTTTAACCAATTGACAACTGAATTAACATTGTGAGAAATTCTATCTTAAAACATGGGATAGAAAGTGATTAAATTCTGTCCTCCACATGTATTCACAGAGATGTGTGCACCCACGGAGGGACAGACACACACAAATGGTAAATGAATCTCTGCTTGTTATGCAAGGTGAGGGGCCCTTTGTAAGGGGTACACACTTCAGACATGTTAGTGCACACCTGTAACCTCAGCACTTGGGAAGTGGAGGCAGAGCAACCTGAAGAACAAAGTCACCCTCAGCTACATACAGATCCCAGGCCAGCCAGGCCACTGATAGGCTATCTCCAGTGAAGGAAGAAACATTTACAAATCATATGGGTAAAGAAGAACACTAATATTCAAATAAATTCTATTAACCAATTAAAAAAAGAAAATTGAACAGAAAGGAAAAGGCAATTTTTGTAAAGAATCTTATGAATTGTCAATAAATAAATATGGAATAAGATGCTTGGCATCTATTTTTTGTTTGTTTGTTTGTTTTTGTTTGTTTGTTTGTTTGTTTTTGGTTTTTCAAGACAGGGTTTCTCTGTTTAGCCCTGGCTGTCCTGGAACTCACTTTGTAGACCAGGCTGGCCTCGAACTCAGAAATCTGCCTGCCTCTGCCTCCCGAGTGCTGGGATTAAAGGCGTTCGCCACCACGCCCGGCTGATGCTTGGCATCTATAAATCAGCCTTTTCCACTAATGATTTTTGCCAAATTTACAAGAGTGAAAATGTTCAGCATGGACAAAGGGTATTAAGAACTAGGGATGGCTGCACATGCTAGAAAAGAAATCTGGAAATTATCTGAGAAAATACAAAGTATAAACACCATGGCAGAGAGGAGTTTGAGACAAGCCCTTCTCATGCAGCCCTGGTTGACCTTGAACTCATGATCCTGTTACCTCAAGCTCTTGAGTGCTGGCATTACAGGTAAGTACTACCATGTCTGACTGCAATATTAATGATCCAGAAATCCTACCTTTGTACGTCTATGTTACAGTAGCAAAAGCTCCATTATATCCAGAATCACCCCTAAAATGCCAGGTTGCAGTATTTTAGTCATTGCTAAACACAGAAAACCTGAATATCCATCCAGAGAGAATGAGTAAATAAACAAATTCTACCTGATTCATCTCAAGAGATAACACCAAGGAAAAAGACCAGACTGAGAAGTAATATGTATGTGGTGCTATTTTTGCAGTTTGAGCCAGATCAAAAGAGTAAACCAACCAAACTACAATAAAAAGTGGGTCTAGATGGGATGGGCCTTTTAATGTAGGACTCTTGATCCAGTTTCTGGAATGAAGGAAGGAAAAGAGGGAGAGAGGGAGACAGGAAGAGAGGGATATAGGGGGAGGGAGAGAAGGAGAGAGGGAGGAGGGAGAGGGAGAGAGAGAGAGAATCCATAGTTATCAAACCTGGGTAACATCAGAATAGGAGAGAGCAGAAATCATGATCTTTTCCCTTAATATCCTTAATATCTTTAATTTTAAAAACCAATACATATGAGTTTATTTTTTAAATCTAATCATTTATAAAAGTCAGCATCTCCCGTTTGACTCTCGGCCTGACAGTGGAAGCCTCTCTTGTCTACCTACCTCCACATCTACAAGCCTGTGTCTCCAGACCCCCTCAGCACTTCAACCATGACAAGCCTCAGTGGTAGGTGATTTCTTAAAACAGCATCTCGTGTTTGACATCTGCACTTCTGCACCCTCCTCCTGAAAACTGTACCTTTTCTATCTGCCCCCATAGACTCATACTTATGCTTAAGACCCACCTACCCACTTCATACCACACT
Organism: Mus minutoides; assembly: GCA_902729485.2. Taxonomy (NCBI): domain Eukaryota; kingdom Metazoa; phylum Chordata; class Mammalia; order Rodentia; family Muridae; genus Mus; species Mus minutoides. The sequence goes on along the minus strand of LR752355.1, from coordinate 36,221 downwards.
GACATGTGAATCATACTATAATTTTCTGTATGTATTAAGTGCATATGTGTCTGAGTTATCCCGCTTCCTTGAACTTGGTGGGAATGCAGAAGATTTTTTTCATTAATTTATTTATTCACTTTATATCCCAATTGCAGCCCCTCTCCTCCCAGTCTCACACTTACAAGTTCCTCCCCCCATTACTCTCTCCCCTACTCTGAGGCCTCCCTTAGGTAACACTCCTCCCTGGGACATCTAGTTCCAGCAGGACTAAGCACATCCTTACCCACTGAGATCCAACCAGACAGTCCAGTTAGGAGAAGGGGATCCAGTGGCAGACAACAGAGTCAGAGACAGCCCCCGTTCCAGTTGTTAGGGAACCTACATAAAGACAAAGCTGTACATCTGCTACAAATGCGTAGGAGTTCTAGGTCCTGCCTCTTCATGCTCTTTGGTGGTTCAGTCTCCATAAGCCCCCATGGGCTCAAGTTTGTTGACTCTGTAAATCTTCTTACAGTGTCCTTGACCCCTCCAGTTTACTTAATTCTATCCCCAACTCTTCCAGAAGACTCCTCAAGCTCTGCTTGGCTGTGGGTCTCTGCATCTGTTTCCATCCATATTTTAATCCCTACTGAATGAATCAAAACTAAAACAGTGTACTGGGTCTTGCATATTGTGTGAGCCAACCATAGTATTATCTAGGCTATTTTAATTTTTTGTGTGTGTTTTCAATGGGCCAAGATGGATGAGACATTTTGTAAATAGACTAATACAATTTGATTGAAGGTTTTCTGAGAAGTTGAGACACTTGCAATCAGTTTTCCAATAGCCAGAATTCATTTTTAGTTTGGGCTAAATTTCTGAATAGGAGACAAAGCATGCATATGGGGATATAATTTGTTGTTCTGAAAGTCATATCAGAATGGACTGGGGAGCTGAGTCCATGGGTAAGAGCACTTACTGTACAAGCATGAGGACCTGAGCTCAGAGCCCCAAGGCCAACATCAAAAGCTAAGCACGGTCTACACTATGTTTTAGTTAAAGTTCTATTGCTGCAAAGAGACACCATGACAATGGCAGTCTTATAAAGATTTTATTGGGACTGGCTTACAGTTCAGACATTTAGTCCCTCATCATCATGGCAGTAAACATGGCAGCATGTAAGCAGACATGGTACTGGAGAGGTAACTGAGAGTTCTACATCTGGATCTGCAGGCAGCAGGAAGAGAGAGTGACACTGGGCCTGGCTTGAGCATCTAAAAACCTCAAAGCCCACCCCCAGTGACATACTTCCTCCAACAAAGTCACACCTACTTCAACAAGACCATACCACTCAATAGTGCTACTTGAACCTATAGGGAACCATTTTTATTCAGACTACCACAACCTCTAACCTCAGTGCTGGGAGACAAGGCCAAAAGAATCCCAGGGGCTTGCAGGTCGTCAGCATAGCTCCAGGTTCAGTGATAGACTTGTCTCAGTGGATAGGGGAAAACACCTGAAGACCTCATTTTCCCTTTGCATATGTATACACAGAGACAAAGACACACACTCCATCAATAATCTCATGTATGAATGACTGTAGTTCAGGCCCCCTGTTCTACTCCATGTTGCAGAAACACTCTCCAGGATGCCACACCCAGGCTCTTGTCCAGCCGGCTGCCATCTTAGCCAAGGTCTTTCCGCTGTCCTTACTCCATTCAACAGCTCCCCCCACCCATCTCCTCTGTGCCTGCTCTAGTTCCCTTTCTTTGGAGGATCTGGTTAATTACAGCAGGATCTGGGCATATGCTATCTCTTTGTCTCTACACCCCTAGACAACACTGATTGACTGCTGTTGCTAATCCCTGGATTTCATGTATCAGTTTACTTTTGCTATGAGACAAAAGTACCACTCAAATATATCTTATAACCATCATTGGCATGTAGCTCACAATTCATATAATAGTGATTTAGGCTGAGATCAGCTGGGCCTTTATTCTGTTGATCTTAGCAATTTGCAGCCAAGTCCTCAGAGGACTCTGTTTGGGAGCTAGCTGCCTGTCATCTGGGCCAATGGTAGGTCCATGTGTCTCTCATCCTGCAACAGTCTGGTCCAGGCATATTCAGTTGGTAGCTGGTTGAAAATAAGAAGGAGATGGGGGGGGGGATCTCTTGAGGCCTGTTATAGTTTGGATGTAAAATATTCCCAAAGGCTTGATTCCCAGCTGGAAGTACTACTGAGAACTGATTGGAACATGATGACGCTAACTCCGTCAGTATACTAATTTTTTCATGAGCTCACAGCTGAGTGGGCTACTATGAGGTACCGGCTTGTTAGAGGAAGTAGAGGGCCTGCCTGTGAAGGATGTGACTCTCTCTCTCTCTCTCTCTCTCCTGTGAAGGATGTGACTCCCTCTCTCTCTTCCTCTCTCTCTCTCTCTCTCTCTCTCTCTCTCTCTCTCCTACACTTCTCCACATCCTCTCTCTATGATATTTACACTATTTCCCCTCATCAAAGACCCAAAGTGACACACATGGGTCAAGTGACCATGAAACTATGAGCCAGACTGAGTTTTTTTCTTTCTTCAAGTGGCTTCTTTCAGGGTTTTGTGAGAGCATAGAAAACTGACTAGTATAGGACTCCCACTCAGAGTCTGCACATTAGTTCCTTCCAAAGGAAGTCATCATCAGCCCTCCTCAGACTCAAAGAGTAAAGAAATCAGCTCATTTCTTTATGACGAATAAGAAGCCCTGTCTTCATTTGCACATCTACCATCACTTGCCATTGCCCGTATTACCAACATCTCAAGAAATTACCATTTTCCTCATTAGAGCCCATGTGTGTATTTCAATGTGTTTTATAAGATGTAAGTTAGGATAGCCGGGCGTGGTGGCGCATGTCTTTAATCCCAGCACTTGGAAGGCAGAGGCAGGTGGATTTCTGAGTTCGAGGCCAGCCTGGTCTACAAAGTGAGTTCCAGGACAGCCAGGGCTATAAAGAGAAACCCTGTCTCAAAAAACAAACAAACAAACTAAAAAGATGTAAGTTAGGGAAAACAAGAAAAAATGGGGTCTTCTCTATTCAAATATCTTTGCAATTAATGTCATTAGTCTGGCTTTTTAAAAGTTAATCCATCTCTCTCTTTCCTGCGGCACCTTAGGGACCATGGCCAATCCCAGAGTGAAGCAGATCAAGATCAAGACCAGAGTAGTGAAGTGATTGGTCAAAGAAAGAGTGATGTATGAAAAAGAAGCAAAGCAGCAAGAAGAAACGATTGAAAAAAATGAAGGCTGATGATGGAGAAAACGACGCCATTAAGAAGCAGGCAGAGATCCTCTAAGAGTCCCAGATGATGATCCCAGATTGCCAGTGTCGGTGAGAAGCTGCATATACTGATCTTCAGCAGATATTAGAAAGTGAAAAAGACTTGGAAGAAACCGAGGAGTATAAAGAAGCCCGTGTAGTGCTGGATTCTGTGAAGTTAGAAGCCTGACATTTTTCTGTATGGGATGGTTTGTTGCATTAAATCCTGGGGTCCATTCTACAAATCATTATTTTCGGCCACTGCTGTTTTTAATAATATGAAAACGTGATTTTTTTATGCAGTTGCATATATTTTCTTTACATAACTTAATGTGTCAAATAAATGAGTTCATCTAATAAGATTGTTTTATACTTTAAAAAAAAGTTAGTCCATGTGATATGTGTTCAAAAGTGATGGGCTGAGTACCAACCACAGGATAGGCTGTGTTCTGCAGGAGGGCAGGGCTGGCATACGGGGGAACTTTGTTTTTGTCTTCTCTGACACGTGCTATATAGGGTTTTCTAAAATGAAGAACAGGAGCTAAGAATGTAATATAGCCCCGTGGTAGAATTTTTGCTTATAATGCATGAGGACCTAGGTTGAATCCTCAGTACCACCAATGTCTTGGCTTGATCTCTATTGCTGAAATAAATATAATAACCAAAAGTAAGCTGGGGAATGGTGGTACCTGCCTTTAAGCCCAGCACGTGGGAGGCAGAAGCAGGCAGAGCTCTGAGCTTGAGGCCAGTCTGGTCTACAGAGCAAGCTCTAGGCCAGCCAGGGCTACAAAGAGAAACCCTGTCTCTTAAAAATTAAAAGCAAGCAAGCAAACAAAAAAGTAGTTCATGGAGGAAAGGGTTTCTTTCAGCTAACAACTCTCAAGTCCTGCTCCATCACTGAGAGAAGTCAGGGCAGGTACTCAAGGCAGAAACCTGGTGGCAGGAACGGGTGCAAAGTTCATGGAGGAATGTTGCTTACTGTCTTGTTCCCCCTGTTTTTTTTTTTTCCAGCTTTCTTATTACAACCCAGAATCACCTGCTCAGGGATGACACCATCCACAACGGGATGTCCACTTGCACATTAACCACCAGTCAAGGAAATGTACCACAGCCTTGACTACAGGCCAATCTGACAAAGGCAACTACTCAGTTGAGCTGCTCACTTCCCACACATGTCTTGGTTTGTGTCAGGTTGGCAAAAAAGCAACAAGCACAGTCACACATATACAAAAGACAAAGAAAGGGTGTAACCAAGACAATTAGTGTGACCATAGGGTTCACAACCTAGGAAGGGAGCCAGCCATTTTGGTCTATCTGTTAGGCAGGGAATTAAGTAACAGGAATGTTAGTATCTTCTGTATATCGCTCTATCTCCATTGCCTGACAACAGGCCAGCATGCAGTAACTGGTAAATAAATATTCATTGAGTACATGAATAAAAGATGTGTACACAGTGCTAACCAAATGCAGATGAGAAAAAAAAATTAATTGTGAGAACAAGAGACATCTTCATCAGAACAGGTGAGTTGTAAAATGTCAACCAAAAAAGAATTGTCTTGTTCAGGGAAGAGGGCTAAAGAGAAAAACTCCAGGGCCAGCAGGAGCAATGTGAGAAGTCCGAAGACTAGGCTGCCGGCCCTGGGATGATGGGGCTAGAAAGTCATCCCACACCCANGGAACCAACTAGACATTAAATAGGAGGCAAGAGGTATACAGTGATTATTGCAGTCAGGGGAAGGGACAGGGAAAATCACAGTGTGCAAATCGACAAATTTTGAGTCTCAAAGAAAAGGTCAGATAGTCAGAGCTTAAACAATCTCTCTGAGAGGAGGAGAGTAGAATTCATTGGAGGGAGACTGAATTATGTTCGGGGGAATCCAGAGAACTTGGAAAAACATGCCAGGACAAAGTGTGAACACGGAAGCATGGAAGATAAGTGAATCTCTTAGGAGTATTTAATGGGACTGAAATAAAAGACGATTGTGCGTGACGAAAGTCTGTCCAAGTGTGTTGACAGACTTCTGCCTTTCCTCCTGTGAAATGAGCTTAATGGAAGCTCTGAGGTAATGGTTTTCTCCCCTCACTGAGCTGGGCTTTAAGCAGACAAGGAGACACCAAAGCTGAGCCTCTTCAGCATCTGCTGAGTCCCCTCTCAGTCCCTTGAAACAATCAACACATACAGGCAGCTTCTGCATGCTGCATTCCCAGACTACCAAACGCTTCCATTCTTGTAAGGAATTCCGTTTCAATTTCATTATTATAGTAAAATTCATAAAACACAAAATTCACCATCTTAAAAACATGAGAACACAACAAAGTTACCATTTGTGGTGCCTGATCTCAGTGGTGCACTCAACAAACACAGGAAGAGGGAACCCCAGTGGGAGACTTGCCTCCATCAGATTGGCCTGTGAGCCAGTCTTGATTGATAATTGATGTAGGAAGGTTTAGCCCATTGTGGGTCTGACCCATATAAGAAAGTTAGCTGGGCTGGAGAGATTGCTCCATGGCTAAGAGCATTTGTTCTTGCAAAGGATCCAGGTTTGATTCCCAGAACGCCACATAGTGGCTCCCGACTATCCATAGCTCCAGTTCCAGGGGATTTGATGTCCTTCAGACCTCTTTAGGCACCAGGTATCCATACGGTGCTCAGGTGTGAGTAAAACATTCATAACATAAAATAAGTTATAATAATTAATTAATTAATTAATTAATAAGAGAGTTAGCTGATGCACCATGAAGTCTCGCCAACACAGCTGTATAAACATGATCTGAATAAGGAGGACATCAGTAGCCATGCCAATGTGGAATGGTAAAAGGTCATGAGGCCCTAGTCCTAGACAAAATACTACAGGTATAAAAATGCTGAAAGGGAGGAGCACACTTTAATTGGTTATCCAATACCAAATGGTCAGTTACGGTAAGATTATGTGGACTTAGTAATTCAGCAGGAGAGAGTGTATATAACAGCAATTGAAGAAAAAGAAGCTATGAATTTTAAAGAGAGCAAGGGGTAGGGCACTTAGGAGAGTTTGGAGGGAAGAAAAGGAAGGAAGAAATGATGTCATTATATTATAATCTAAAAGGTTGTTGGTTATTATTAGGAGAAGAGGAAGAGAAAGGGGAAAGAAGAAGAGAAGAAGAGGAAGACATAGATAAAGGTTAGCTGATAAAGACATCGATAAAGGTTAGCCAGTTAGCAAGCCAGGAAACAGCATTCTTTCAAGGTCTCTGTCTGAGTCCATGCCCTGATCTCCCTCAAGGATGGGTTTGACATTGAAATATAAGCCAAATGTGATGGTTTGTATATGCTCAGCCCAGGGAGTGGCACTATTAGAAAGTGTGGCCTATTGGAGTAGGTGTGTCACCATGGGCATGGGCTTAAGACCCTCATCCTAGTTGCCTGGAAGTCAGTCTTCTATTAGCAGCCTTCAGATGAAGATGTAGAACTCCCAGCTCCTCCTGAGCTGCCATGCTCCTGCTTTGATGATAATGGACTGAACCTCTGAACCTGTAAGCCAGCCCCAATTAAATGTTGTCCTTTATAAGATTTGCATTGGTCATGGTGTCTGTTCACAGCAGCAAAACCCTAAACTAAGACACCAAATATATTCTTTCCTCCTGGAAGTTGCTTTTGGCCATGGTGTTTATCATAACAGAAAACAAACTAAGATACCATCTAAATAATGTTAGTATTTTTAATGGATTGCTGGTGAGACAGTTCAGTGGGTAGTGGTGCTTTCCATCAAGCCCAAGGACTAGAGTTCAAGACCCACGTGGTGAACAAAAAAAATCAACTCGGCTCAGGCAAGTTGTCCTCTGACTGCCCCACACTCCCTAGGGCAGGTGTATGCATGCAGTTCCCTCAAGAAATTACTGGGTTTGGGGGTCAGGTTTTAGTTTCCTTCAAGGTGATTTCCACAAGGAGCCATCATCTCTTCTTTCCTGCGGGTCTAGAGACATGACCTTTTTGTTTATTTCTACAGGACCTAGCTGATACCCACTCACTTGAGGAAGAAAAGTATGACAAAAGCAAGAAGAGACTGCCACGCAGAAGAAATGCCAAGAATAGGAAAATGACCTTCAAGAGAGAAGAACCGATCTTAAATGTTTAATGCAAACAGAAGCTACAGAGAGCAGGTTGGTTACAGGAGACATAAATAAGGCAGTGAGTTAAAGGAGGAGCTCGGGAAAGATCTGGAATCTCTTTATCTTAGAATAAAGAGGTAAGAGTTATGAGAAAAGAGATGAGATATAAAGAATAGATAGGTGGCATCCAAAAACAAAAAGTGTGTGTTGAGAATCCATGAAGGCAGGATCTGAAACACCAAAACTGGAGCCTTCAGCACCTCAGCCTAGGTTGTCAATGAGAACAGACTCAGAATCAGAGAAACCCAGCTTGGACTCAGAGCTCTGGCATGGCTTGCTGTGTCAACTCTAGAAATTTCCTTGGCCTCTCTGTGCTAGTTACTTAATTTTATTGAGTGGGCAATTGTTATAATATTAACTCCTTAGGGAAGTTGTGTGAGGTGACGGTTGTACAATAATTTGCACAAAGTTTTAACAAGCACAAGCACTCAATCAATGTCCTTTGTTACTGGCTGAATCATGTTCCCTCCAGATTCCTAGGTTGAAATCCAAACAAGACCTTAGATCAATGGGTCTCAACCTGTGGGTCGTGACCTCTTTGGGATTGAATGTCCCTTTCACAGGGGGGGGGGGTTGTCGCCTAGGAATATTTGAAAAACATGCATAATTACATTATGAGTCATAACAGTAGCAAAATTAGTCATAAAGTAGTAACGAAAATAATTTTATGGTTAGGGGTCACCACATGAGGAGCTGTACTAAAGGGTCACACACGGCATCAGGAAGGTTGAGAAGCACGAGCTAGAGTGTCACCATATTCGAAGATACTGCCTCTGGGCCAGTGAGATGGCCCATTGGGTAAAGATGCTTGCTGTCAAGCCTGATGACCTGAATTTGATCCTTGGGAACCACATAATAGAAGAGAATCACCTCCTACGTTTCCTTTTACCTCTACACAAGTGCTGCTGCGTACATCACCTGTGCCCCCTTCATGAACATATGCACACAAAAAGAAGTAAATATATTATTTAAAATTTTAGAGATGGTGCCTTGAAAGAGACAATGAAGTTAAAATGAGGTCACTATGGTGGCTCCTGATACATTCCAAATATTGCCTTCATAAGAAGGGGTTGGGACACCAAGATCCCCTGGAAATTCACATGGAGAGAAGAGCATGTGAGGCTGAGACAAGAAGTCAACCCTCTCTCCACAGGCTAAGAAGAGAGGCTTCAGGAGAAACCAAATAGTTTCCATCTTGATCTTGGTCTTCAGCCTCTGTGGTGGTTTGGATAGGGATGGACCCCATAGATTCAGGTGTCTGAATGCTTGGCCACAGGGAGTGGCACTATTTGGAGGTGTGGTCTTGTTGGAGGAATTGTATCCATGTGGGGGTGGGCTTGAAGTCTCCTATGCTCAAGCTCTGCCCAATGCGGAATCCAGTCTCCTTTTGCTGCCTTCAGATAAAGATGTGAAACTCGGCTCCCCCGGCACCATGTCTGCCTGCATGTTGCTATGTCTCCTGCCATGATGATAGTGGACTAAGCCTCTGAAACTGTAAGCCAGCCCCAATTAAATATTGTCCTTTATAAGAGTTGCCATGGTCATGATGTCTCTTCATAGCAATGAAACCCCTAACAGCCTCCAAAATTTCAGAAAACTGACTCTCTGTTCTTTAAGCCACCCAAACTATGGAAGTATGTATGGTAGCATAGCAAATTCATATATCACTTGCCATTGTTACTGCAAAATCCAGATGAAAAGGTAAAATGAAGGAGACCTTGGATTTCAACACTGACAGAGGCTCGAAGACCTACTGTGCAGCAGAGCCCATAATTGGCATTCCTTTCCAGTTCTGCCATGGTGGCTGGTGACTATGGAGACCATTGCTGTGTGATTCACGCTGTTTCTGGTTTCTGTGCGGGGTATAAAGCTCAGAGATGCATCTGACAACTGGGATGAGTCAATAGCAGGGAAGTCCCTGAGACTCTAAGACCTGCTCCATTCCCACCCCCAGATCTTTTGGGCATGCCAAGAGCATGCCATCCTTAAGTAATGAGGTCCCCCTTAGTTTTCAAATCAGTGGAATTGCCTTCCCATCACCCCGCTTTGAAGATCAGAAGGCCAGATTCCACCAACGGCTACCCCAGATGTGGTTTTAAAATAGTTCTTTTTGAAGCCCACGATTAAAACCTAATTACATATTCTTGCCAATTAGAGTAATGGCAGAGTCCACCAAAACCCATAGTCTGAAAGAAGAATGTCTGGGTTCTCCTCCTCCAGCTACCCACTCTTCCTCCAACAGCAGAGAGCTTACAAACTCCTGCTGCTGTGTGTAACCTTGGAAAAGATATTTAACCTCTGGCCCTGACAAGGCATCTACAAGATGGTGCTATGTAGCAAATGAGATCATTCAATCAACCAAGATTTATCAAGTGGTCTTCCATGTACTCGCTCTTTCAGCTAACAAATATCTACTGAACATCTTGTGGGTACCAAGCCCTGAGAAGACAGCAGTGGATAACACACACAGGGTCTCAGCTCTCCTGGAGTTCTTCTTCTCAGAGGTTGACAAAGAACAAAGAGACAGATACAAGTTAAGCTGAATAACAATACCTATGCAGAAAAGTAATAAGGGTCAAGTTCAAGGTGGCATGGACACAGAGGTCTTTTTTGAAGACCTGAATGATAAGTCTGATAAAAGAGGACCAGAAGGAAAGCACAGTAACAGATGGTTCTAGAAAAAAGAGATCTATTCAAACACAGGAAATGGGATGAGTCCGAAGAGAATCAAGAGGTGAGAATCGGGCTGGAAAATTAGTTAAGGCCAGAGCACAAGAAGGCGGTATCTCACTGGATCAGAGGCTGGGCAGGACATGTAAAATATTCTAAACACACTAAAGAGCTAAAAGACAAAAGAAAGATAACCTCAAGCCAGCACGGCGGGCGGCGCACATCCTACTCCAGTCTCCTTCTGTAGCTGTGACAGATAGCAACTTAGAAAAGCAACTTAGAGGAGGTAAGGGTTCCTTTTCACTACAATGCCAGGCTACAGTCCATCATTGCAGGAACGTCACAGAGATGGGAGCTTGAGACAGCTGGTCACCATAGTCAGGAGCAGGGAGAGGGGAATGTCCCCACACTGTCTGCTTGGTGCTGATATTCAGTGTGCTGGCTACTTTTTATGCCAACTTGACCCAAGGCAGGGTCATCTGGGAAGAAGGAATCTTAAAGAAAATGCTGGCACAGGACTGGCCAGGAGGCAAGTGTGTAAGGCATTTTCTTGACTGAAGGTTGATGTGGAAGGGCCCAGCCCACTGTGGGAAATGGAACCCCTGAAAACAAACTAAGCGAGCCAGGAGGAGCAAGCCAATTAATAGCACCCCTCCATGGCCTCTGCATCAGCTTCTGCCTCCAGGCTCCTGCACTGCTTAGCTCCTTCCTGACTTCCTTCAGTGATGAACTGTTGCCTGGAAGTATAAAATGACATAAAGCCTTTCATCTACAAGTTGACTTTGGTCAACGGTGTTTTATCACAACCCTACAAGTCCTAAGACAGCTTGCTGCCAAACCTGATGACCTGAGTTTAGTGCCCTGGACCCACAATAGCAGAAAAAGAGAACCAAGTCCAGAAAGCTGCTTTTTGGCCTCCACATATATGTTTATGCATATATACTCATACACATACATACATACATACATACATGTAATTTTTATATGTTGTAAAGAGATATACAAGACCTGAATTCCTTTTAAAATCACTGTCAGCTGGGTGTGGTGGTCCACCCTGTAATACCAACATTTGAGAGGCTAAGGCAGGAAGATCCTGGGTTTCAGGCCAGCCTGAGCTTCGCAGCCAGGCCTTGGGCAGGGGTCAGGGATCGCTCTGGCTGCCACATTGGATACAAGACTCCTGTGGCATAGCACTTAATTGCTACCCAGTGCTTCCCTCCACTCCTCCCTGCATCCTGATAACTCTTAGCATCTAGAATTGCTCTTACTGTTCAAGTGAACACACTGCTATTGAGAGGCAAGCATCTTGTCTCCTACAAGACATGCTTTTCTCTTTATCATGAGATGGTCCATCCAACCTCCTCAAGGACTTGGGAGCTCTGTGCCCTGCACTTGAAAGATCCAAGCTTTGTGCCTTTTTGGACAGCCCTGAGGAAGCCCCAGCCCCAGAGGCCCCAGCTTCCAGAGGCCCCAGAGAGAAGCTCCAGGGAATATTCAAAAGCAACTTAGTGAGTTTATTTTGATGAACTACGATAATTATCATGCTTAGCAGCTGTTGCTATTTAAAATAAGAAAAACCTGGGCTTGAATTTCAACTGTTTGGGAAAGCATGTGCCCCACCAATCTGGTCCAACAAAACCAGACATTATGAAACCCGCAGCAGAGCAGAGCTTCTTACAGGAAGTTAAGATGCAAATCATATTTTGTTTCAAATGAGCCCGATGAATGCATAATTTTCCACAAAGAAATACTTTTGTGTCGGGCTCCTTTTGCCAAGAACCGAAGTTCTGGGGCTGCAGCTGTTAGCAGCTTCTGATTGTCCATTTCAAACCGTTGGAGTTCTGCTTTCCTAAGGGGGAGCTGGAGCAAAGGCAGGAAGAGGACAGAACTGCTCTCCTCAGCTGCCTTCCAGAACATTCCCTGAGAGACCTACCTGTTCTCCCCAGGCTATGAGGTATGTCCCCAGTATCTTAAGACTAGAGAATCTGTAACTCTTTATTTGCGGGGGTGGGGTGGGGGTGGGGGGTGGGGTGGGGTGGAAGATAACTCTGAAGCTAAGAATACTGGGTGCTCATGCAGAGGATGCAGGTTCAACTCCCAGCATCCACATGGCATCTCACAACTGTCTTTAACTCCAGTTCCAAGGGATCTGGTACCCTTATTTGGCCTCTGTGGACACTGCAAGAATGTGGTGAACATGCAGGCTTATACACACACTTGTACACACTTATACCCACAACATGGTTGTAGTGCAAAGACCTCTTCCCAACTGTCCACTTACAATGAGCCTTTTCCTTAGCACTTTCTCTAAGCTTAAGATTGCTAATTCCATCTGTCAAGAGTCTTTTGTTTTCAGGCTAAGGAGATAGCAGATAGATAGGAGATAGGTAAGGTGCCTGTTGCACAGGCACAAGGGCCCAAGGCAGAACCCCAGCATCCAAGAATAAAGCTAGACATAGCAGTATCCATGTGTGATCTCAGCTCTGGGGAGACAGACAGTTCACTGGCCAGCCAACCTAGTCAAATTACTGAGTCCAGATTCAGTGAAGAGACCTCATCAAAAAAGTAATATGGAAAGCAATAAAAAAAAAAGATATATGACATCAACCTCTAGCCTCTTCACACACATGTACAAACATGTATGTACACACAAGCATACAACCACATGAATATATATACATATACCACACACACACACACACACACACACATGGACACATTCAACAAAAGAGTTTTATTTGGAGCAAAAGAAATGTAATTCAAACAAAATAAAATAAAAACGACAAAAGGGGAGAAAACAAGAGAGGATTTAGTTCTTATAACTGAAACAGCCAAACAACAATTTGGCTCTGGGCCTATTGGGTCTTAATCTAGGAATGGGTGATACAGAAAGGTAAAGGGATTAAAGATCAGCCTTCCGGGGCCCGGTCTGCGACCACAGCTCTGCATGGTGCCCACTCCCAAGCTGTGTGATTTTTCTCCCGGTATAGATAAAGATGTGGCTGAGGGATGAAATTGAGTTTGGCTTGATAAATATGATAGAAAGATACATGTCAAAAAATGCAAGAGAAATAAATGGTTGTAATCTGAGACCGGGAGAAGCATGAGACACGGCAGGGGAAAGGGAGAGGATACTGCACAACTGAAGGATGGCTGTTGTGGGCACCGAGAGGACAAAAGACCTGCAAGGACCAGGGACAAGGGGACTTGAGAGCAACAGTAAGTACAATATAACTAATATCTAATGTAACTAATATCTATAGTCTCTTGTGCACCATTCTTTCAGGAGAGGAGGTTTCTTTACTCTGTTGGTGGGTAAAAATGAAGAAGTGGCCCTGTCGCTCTTGTTTGAATGTAGCTTGCCCCCCTCCCAACCTCATGTTGACAGGGAGTCTCCAGTATGTATAACAGTGTTGAAAGGTGGTGGGCCCTTAGAGAAACATTTGGTTCCTACAGGCTCTCTGTCATGATGAGATTAACGCTACTCCTGAGGGGCTGCGTCACTTCTGGGGGTGAGTTCTCCATCTTGAGAAAGAACCCGAGTAGTTACTCTGAAAGCAGATCACTGTAAAAGAGTAGCCCAGACAAACCTTGAACTTGACATCTTCCTGATCAGCCTCTAGTATCCAGGATGACAGACAGGCTGGCCCAGCCCTCAGGTGCGACTTGAGAAGAAAGAAGCTGGAAAGATGCAAAGACAGGGAAAGGTGAGAGAATCAGGCAAGAGGGAGAAAGGGAAGGGAAGAAAAAAAGGAAGACCACTGGACTAAGGACCAGAATCTGTCATAAACAAAGAGCAATATCAGGATTATGTAATGATGGTGGTGAAAAGGGTGGGATGTCACCACAGGACCTGAGTGGGTGTGGTCACTAGTACCAAGGGTTCCAGCTGTCCAATCTCTGCCCTAGAATAAGACGGAGAATTAAAAGCCCTGTGGTGATTAGTGTATCAACTTGACAGGACCTAGAATCACCTGGAGGACAAGCCTCCAGCCACATCTGTGAAGGATTAGCTGGATTAAAGTTAGCCTCTGAGAATGGCTTTGAGAGATTGCTTGATTGTTGTGGGTTGGACCATCCTGTGGGTGGGAACACTGGGCTGAAGGCGAGCCAAGCACTAGCAGTTATCCACTCTCTTTGTCACTGCCTGCTTTCAGCTCCTGCCATCTTGACTTCCCCACCATAATGAACTGTAGCCTTGAATTATGACTCTTAAGAATAAGCCCTTTGGGGCTGGAGAGATGGCTCAGCAGTTAAGTGTACTGGCTGCTCTTCCAAAGGTCCTGAGTTCAAATCCCAGCAACCACATGGTGGCTCACAACCATCTGTAATAAGATCTGATGCCCTCTTCTGGTGTGTCTGAAGACAGCTACAGTGTGTTCACATATAATAAATAAATAAATCTTTAAAAAAAAGAATAAGCCCTTTCTCCCTGAAGTTGCATTTGTCAAGATTTTCTTTCTTTCTTTCTTTCTTTCTTTCTTTCTTTCTTTCTTTCTTTCTTTCTTTCTTTCTTTCCTTCTTTCCAAGACAGGGTTTCTCTGTGGCCTTGTCTGTCCTGGAACTCACTCTGTAGACCAGGCTGGTCTCGAACTCAGAAGTCCCCCTGCCTCTGCCTCCCAAGTACTAGGATTTAAAGGCATGCACCACCATGCCTGGCATCAAGTTATTTACATCAGGATATTTTATCACAACAGCAAAGAACCTAGGACATACCTCTGTTTGAAAGATCTACAAAAGGACGCAATCTCCTTCAAGGGGAGTCTTAGCTGACTGAATCTGAGTGCCTTGGCACTGGGGGCAGTGAGAAGGGTTGGGAGAGGGAATGGTCAAGGCTTGGGTCAGCAGAGCAGAAGTTTGGCTCCTTGGGTGGCTGACTCTCAGATTTCACCATCACAAGTAGCCCTGCCATCCCAGGTCCTACCCATCAGCCCTCCCTAGTTATCACCATGATAGTACATGTTTTTAATTCATAGTCTGTTCTCACTGCCACCATCAAAATATAAACTCTGAGAGAGCAGGGGCCACGTGTACTTGCTCACTTCCTTGTCCCCAGAACCTGGCATGTCATCCGTATTGTGGTTGGAATATAAAATGTCCCCTGCAGGCTCACATGTCCTATTATTTTGGAAGAAGATAGACACTTTAGGAGGTGGGGGCTCAATGAAGGAAGCAGGCCACTGGTGGCATGTCCTTGGTAGCGATATCTGGCTTTAGACTCTGTGTGTGTATGTGTGTCTGTCTGTCTATCTTCTCTCCTCTCCTCCTCCTCTGCTTCCTGGATGTCATGAGGTAAGTATGCATCTCAGTTCCTTTACATTCTTCCTGTGGTGACACTTGGCCTCACTATGATCTGACACAGGCTAGGTTTCTGTTAACTTGACACAAGCCAGCATCATTTTGGAAGAGTCAACCCTCAACTGAGGAATTGGCTTCCCTCACATTGGCCTGTGAACAATTCTGTGGAGCATTTTCTTGCTTAGTGATTGATGTGGGAGTGCTCAGCCCACCAGAGACAGTCATTGAGAAGGTGGCCCCAGGTGGATTAGAAGGCAGAGTGAACAAGCCATGGAGAGCAAGTCAGTAGGCGGTGTTCCTCCATGGCCTTCCTACACCAGGTTCCTGCCTTGACTTCCATAGATGATGGACTTTAAGGAATAAGATGAAAGAAACCCCTTTTCCCCATAAGTTGCTTTTGATCAGCATGCAATAGGACAAAAATCAGGACAGGCCCAGAAACAATGGAGCTGACCAGAATCACTGAAACAGAGATCACTGAAACCATCAGCTAAAATAACTCTTTCCCCTTTTTAAGTAATATTTGTTAAAGCTGACTGGTACACTTAATGCTCAGTAAATATATTTTGAATAACTTCATTAATGGATGGATGGATGGATGGATGGATGGATGGCCCTATGAAGATGAAAGGACAGAAACAGATGTTGATGGAGAGGGAAAATTTCCCCCTGAGTCTGAAGGTTTAATACTTGACTCTGTGAAATAAATTGACAGTAGACAAAGTAGCAGGAGAATAGATAATTAGTATGTATGTATGTATTATGATTACATGCATAGAGACAGCACTGGAAAGACAGCACCCCCAAACCTAGTGGAACTTAGAAGCTTCTATATCCTCTTGATGGCTAGAACAGCTTAGGAGAAAGTAAATTATTTGGAAAAAAAGAAAAAAGAAAAGATTCTCAGAAGATCAGGTGAGAGTATCAGGCACGGTAACAAAGTCCAGTCTTATTTCCTGGGATGAACTTAATGCTCCCTGGCTGATGGCCTTCCTACAGAGGGGGTTCATGGCAACCGAGTGTCCTTAGGCATATGAAAGAAGTTCTAGAAGGCCCCTCTCTGCACACACTGCTCCCCAAAGCACCCTCAGCTTGAGGTCTGAGTGGCACATTTTAGGGAGATACTCAGGAGCTCCATCACTATCCATGGAACTTCCACATGTGTGGAGGCAGCATCGGCATCAAAGGGAAGGTCGGGAAGATCCCTTGGGACTGGGGCATGATATGCTATACCCCCCCACACAGATTGATCCCTCCTGCTTTATTGCCCTGTGCAAGGAAGGAAGCCTAAAGGAGAGATGCTTGCTTAAATCCACATGCCTGCTTTGGGATTTGTTAGCTCCAAGTTCTAGCCTAAAAATACTCTTCTCTGATATCAAGGACAAAATTTATAAACATGAAAGTGGTTATTATGGTTTAATCACAGGTTTAGTGGTAGTGACTCTTGGCAATCTCTCTGGGGCATTAACCAGAGCAGAGTAAATATGTCACAAAGGTGGTATTTTTAGTCTCACCCACCCTGCCAAACTGAACGGGAACATCCCTTCAGAAGGTCCCTATGACTCCCTGGGCCCCACCCCAGCCCCTGCTGCTCAGAGACAGTAGTCAGTGGGGATAAGATGGCTGCCACTAAATGGAATCAAAGGAAGGAATGGGTGAGTAGCTCCAAGGACCCACTTCATCTTTTGTCAGACGTCATAGAAAGCCCTTTCCTGGAGGAACCCTAGTTTGAAGTCCAAAGTAACACGTTTAGGGACAACATTTCCTGAATTTCTTCAGTATCTCCAAAACTTGTACATTTGTTGAATCAGATTAGGGCCAAGAGATAAGTACCCTAATGAAAAGAGCTCCCATGGGATTGAGGCATAGTAGGGCGAATCTTCAAATTTGAATCTAAGGGGAAGATCCTTTCCAAACCTGGAAGCAGAAAGCCAGTCTGTGTCTGCTGTGTGCTTCTGGATTCCATGGCTAATTCACACACCGCTTTGACTAAAAGCAAAATGCAACCAATGGAGGGAAAGAGATCTGTTCCCAAAGAAAGCCTTTCTCCCAAATTTCTTCCTCATGACTACTCCAGGACTTCATCCTAGGGCCACACTGCATCTTTGAACCCGTGCTGTAAAACTTTGAGGATGGAGTTGGCACCCCATCATGTAGGGTGAGCGCTATCACACGCAGTCAGCTGGTTGGGGCTGGGCTCAGGAATGCACAGCCTCTCGCCACATTCCAAGATGGAGAAGATACATTTTGTGAACTCTTGAACATGACAGATGCTGAGCTTGGGACTTTGCCTGTGGCCATCATCTCTCCCAGTCTTTATAATGGCCCTGTGGGGTCAGTACTGTGGAGTCAGTACCCTCCTTTTATGGCTGGGGCTACATAACATTGCCAGTTTCACATAGCAGATGAGCATTTAAACCTGAATCCACCCACTCAGAGTCTATGGTTTTATCTAAGGAGCTCATTGCATTCTCCCCAGGAAAGTTTGGCCTACAGAAGTGTTGGAGGATATTTGATTACACTGTGAACCTCGAGATTGTGTTATTTACTGGAAAACACTGTTTTTAATTGTGTTATGGCTCAGCCTTAGCACACTCCTTTAATCCAAGAGCTTTCTGGTTGAGTATGTAAATAGGATTAAATAAAGTCAACCATAGGTCAAGAGGCAGAGCAAGCAACCAGTTGACAGGAAGTGAACAAAGGATTATTAAGAAAAAAAAAACAGAGAATAAGAGGAAATCAGGAGGACAGAGAGGCGCTCAGGAAGCAGAAGGGAGGGAGATTCAGTTTGAAGGAGGTTTTTTGAGCCTGTGTGAGGGAGGGGCATTGCTAGTGGGAGGTCAGTTGAGGAAGAAGGTCTACTGGGTGCTTTCTCTGCCTCTGAGGTAGCAGGCTTTCACGACAGCATCTGGCTCCCAAAAGAACACAGAGTTTGAAGGCCCGTGCAACCATCTGCCCTGCTGTTTGTTTTCTGGTAAAGAACTGTGACATAATACAAACTTGCTCTTCATTTCCAGTTTTCATCACTAGAGCTCCTGAACCCTTAAAATTCCCTAAGTTGAGTTTCCATTTATTATTCATAAGCCCCTTCTAAACACACTAAATTTATACTAATTAATGAGGAGTCTTTTAGAGGGCCCCTAGACAGCTTCAAGATGGAGAACGGTTTGCCAGACTTTTCAGGCCCTCCAGAAAGGGGAAAGGCTGAAATTGTGTTAGTTACCAATGGCTTATGACTTAATTGATCATGCCTACATAATGAAACTTTCATTAAGACAACAACAACCTTAAGCCCTGTGGCTCATCGAGTTGGATGCACTGCCGCATCTGGAAGTCTTGTGGGAATGAGACAAGACAGTCTAAGCTTTTAACTCCTCATACATGCTATCAATTTTGAATTAAACTGTGGGAGACTCTACTAATGCTGAAGAATTGGTACACAGCGGGAAAAAGCCCAACTCATCTTGTGAACCACAGTGCAAACTTAATGGAGGGAACTTTAAGGTCATGTGATTCTGACAGAGCCGGCTCAGATCGCTGAGGCTCAGGACTCAGCAGGTAAAGGTGCTTGTTGTAGAGCATAATGACCTGGGACCCACACTGTGGAAGCACAAGGTGCAAGTTATCCTATGACCTCCATGTGTTCACCATAGCATGCCCACACCTACACACACAAATAAATAATTAAATGTAATTTTAAAATTTAAGAGTTCATGGTCATGAGCTAAAGAAATGCCTTCATAGCATTTGAAATGTAAATGAAGAAAATATCTAATAAAAAATTGTTTTTGAAAAAAAAAAAAGAAGAAGAAATGCCTTCATAGGGCAGGAAAGATGGCTCCAGCTATTAAAGGCTAGGCTCACAGCCGAAAATATAAGAAATGCCTTCGTGGGTCAGAGCACTTGCAAACTTGAGGTCCCGAGTTTGAATCCCCAGAACCTGTATAAAAAGCAGCTGCCTGTAACTAGCACTGTGGGGAGGGTTGGAGACAGAAAGATCTCACTGACTGACTGCCTAGCTCGAGGTTCAGTGAGAGACCCTGTCTCAGAGTTATCATAAAACAGGTGACCTGAAATCCTCCTATGAACAAATGGACATGCACCCACACACAACATATACATACAACACACATTCAACACGCACATACAACACACACTAGTAAAAGAATTCAAGGTCACCCTCAAATACCCAACTAGTTTGAGACCAGCCCGAACTACGTGAGACCCTGTCTCAAAAAAAATTATTTGATATGCATATAATTTTACCATTTATTAAAGAAAACACTGCTTTTAATATTAAAAATTGCATTTGGAGGGCTGGGCAGTGGTTGTGCACAGCTTTAATCTCAGCACTTGGGAGACAGAAGCAGGCAGATCCTTGAGTTTAAGGCCAGCCTGGTCTACAAAGTAAGTTCCAGGAAAGCCAAGGCTGCACAGAGAAACTCTGTCTTGAGAAAGCAAGAAAGCAAGAAAGCAAGAAAGCAAGAAAGCAAGAAAGCAAGAAAGCAAGAAAGCAAGAAAGCAAGAAAGCAAGAAAGCAAGAAAGCAAGAAAGCAAAAAGCAAGAAAGCAAGCAAGCAAGCAAGAAAGAAATTAATTCTGTCCTAACCCCAAACCAAAATATATTGAAAATTTTTATGAGATGTAAGTTAACAATTCGAACAGCAATTTCTAAAATCAAACATTCTAACACAATATACTCCAGAGATATATGGATTTGATACCCGAATGCAGACTGTGGGAAAGTATTAAAAGCCTGTTTTCCATAATTAGATCGTTAAGTTCCTATAAGAGCTGAAAGTTTTGCAAATACAGTAAAAACACCACAGCTCATAAATAAAACCGTCTCAGATCTGAGCTGAGGTAGTTCAGGCAGCATTCGTCAGCCTAGTGAGACTTGACGGCATTCGCCCTACAAAGTGCTTCTGTGTTCAGAACAGGTGATGAAGTCATGATACAACCTGGGCAAGCACTCCCAGAAACACCAGGGTACATTGCAAATTTGATGGATTTGAATTGAATTTTTTAGTCATTGAGTAAACAGAAACCTTTTACGGTTGCTAAAGTTTTCATGCCCCCCGTGTGCAGTTAGCCCATAATGGTTTGTGTACAGTTTAATAACTGTGCACTAAAGAAACAGAACAGTAGCATGCATGTGAAGACTTATTGGCTTGCCTATGTAGGCTAATAATCGGACAATAACACTCTGCCTATATCCTGCAAAGAACCAAGTAGCTACTTGTTCTAAGAAGCTGGATGCCTCAGGATGAGGGCACGGATGATACAGCCCCAGTTGGAACCTGAAGGCCTGGAAGCTCTCTGAAGAGTCTCTGGGATGAAGAAAGACAAAAAAAAAAAAAAAAAAAAAAAGCTAGAGTCTGATAGTCGATGTGCAGCAACAGCATGGGACATTCTCAGGGAGAGTGGAATTCACCTGTACCTGTTTCTTCATCTTCTTTTCTTTCATCTGTTACTCGAAGCTACAGAGACAAAATAAGTAATATTTCACCCTATAATGAAGGCTATTTGGATTCTGAGCAGCAATATGGAGAACAGAGAGAGATAGTAATTGTGGAAAATGTCATTATAGGACAGGTCTCTAAGATAGTGACATCTGGACTCTAATCTAGAGCAGTGGTTCTCAACATTCCCCCCACACACACCATAAAATTATTTTTTGCTGCGACTTCATAACCACAACTTTGCTACTGTTATGAATTGTAATGTAAAATATCTGTGTTTTCCAACAGTCTTAGGTGACCCCTGTGAAAGGGTCATTCAACTCCCCCAAGGGGTCACGGCCTACAGATTGAGAACTGCTACCATAGATGAATGCCCACATTTGTACCATATCTTCCACAGTAAGATGCTCTCCTGTACTGCTGGGTTTACGTGTCAACTTGACACAGCTGGAGTTATCACAGATCAGTTGAGGAAATGCCTCCATGAGATCCAGCTGTTGGGTATTTTCTCAATTAGTGATCTAGAGGGGAGGGCCCCTTGTAGGTGGTGCCATCAACAGGCTGGGAGTCTTGGGTTCTATAAGAGGGCAGGCTGAGCAAGCCAGGGGAAGCAAGCCAGTAAGTAACATCCCTCCATGGCCTCTGCATCAGCTCCTGCTTCCTGATCTGCTTCAGTTCCAGTCCTGACTTCCTTTGGTGATCAACAGCAATGTGGAAAGTGTAAGCTCAATAAACCCTTTCCTCCCCAACTTGCTTCTTGGCCATGATGTTTGTGCAGGAATAGAAACCCTGACTAAGACTCTCCTATACTTCAAGCCTCTCTGAGAACACACAAATGATACAGCAGAGATGTATCTACTGCTCCCCCACGGTGTCTCTTAATGGTGTCAAGCTGACAATCATGGTTAACTGTCATACCTGACCAGTTAGAGCCTTGCACTCCTCTAGTCTCCAATAGTATCTGTGGGATTGGTCCAAGCATGAAGGGCACAGACTTCTGTTCGAGGAAAAGCACATCCTTGAGTCCATCTCTGCTACTGACTTACGCTGTGGCCTGAGTCATTTGGTCCGGTGAGTTTTTGTTTGAGAAAAATTACACTAGGTCAGGGCTTCATACTGTGGACAAGGGAGGCATCAGAATCACCCGGAGGCTGGGATGAGATGCGTAGCAGGGCAGCTGAGAGCATGGCGGCAAGAACTCATAGGGAAAATGGTTCACATCACAGAAGGACAGATGGCAAAGAGCAAAGCAGGAACCAGGGAAGGTATAACATGCAAACACCCACTGCTAGTGACTGATTTCCACCAGCCAGGTCCCACATCCTGAATGGTCCATAGTCTCCACCGCCAGCTGAGAGCAAAGCATTCAAGTGTGAGCCTGAAGGGGACACTTCAATTCCCACCATCACAGGGGACACGGCCCACAGCGTGGCCCTTCCCATCTCAGAGGCCTATGCTCTGTTTCATTCTTACACTTTTCTTCCAACCCTTAGAGTCTACTCTAGGCTCCCTGTCCCCACCCCAACAAGAGGGAACTGTGGCTAAGCAGATAAGCCTTAATTATACACACCATGGCCTCTGTCTAGAACCCCAAAAGCTCTCCTGGATTCCTCTTTCTTAGGACAGGTGCTTCTTCATTCAGATGAGCCAAGTGAGATCAGATCACCATGCAGGGAGGAAACAGAGAGAAACCACTCAGAAAGTATGTCAACCAAGCAGGCAGCCCATCTCACCACTGCACAAATAAAGTATAAGACTTGGAGTCAATACTGAAACCCTAGCTAGGGGTGAGCTCAGTGGTCCAGCCTTAGCTAACGGGTCTGACACCCTGGGTTGTATCCCCATCATGAGTTGAATCAATGATTTTCAGTGTGTGTGTGTGTGTGTGTGTGGTCATACACATGTAAAGGTCAGAGGACAACTTGTGGAAGTCAGTTCTTTCCTTCAATGTAGCCGTGGGGTCTTGAACTTGGCTTAACCTAAGCACCTTTACCTGCTGAGCCATCTTGCCTGCCAAAAGTGATGAGTTTTAGTCCATGTCCTCAGAGAGGGAAAAACAAAGGAAGCAAAGGAGGTTTGTCATGGGAACAAGAACCGGTGAACTGCATGATCTCGTTCTATAAAAGTGAATGTGCTGAGGTGATGTATCCGTTTACAGAGAAATAAAATCAGAGTGGACAACCAGATGTTTGCAGTGGTTACCTCTAAGAAATGGGTTGAGAGGAGTTTTCTTCATCTTGTGCACATCTGCATTTGCATACGTCTATTAAAAGTTTAATGTGGATAATGAAAATGCTAAAACATGAGGAGGAGAGAGAATTAAAAGACTAGACACTTAAGATGAAATAATTCTTTTGTTTAAATTCCCATAAAACAAGGCTGAGATAAAAAGACGAAAATAGATGCGATTTGAAAGAAAAGAATGAAAATCAATGCAAAGAAGTTATAACAATCATACATTCAAAGTTTAAAAAAAAAAAAAAACTCACAAAGTGAGCTGCTAAAGATGGAACTGTGAGGAAAGGGGCGGGAGGAACAAAGGCCAAAGTTCAAAACAGAGAGTGGAGGAAGGCAGGTGCTGGAAGCCACCCACTGCCACTGGAGAACACTGGTTTTGTCTGGCTTCCGAGCCCTGGGCCCTCTCTCCCTTCACTTCAGATCCCTGTGCTCTGTCACCTGCTGAACTTTTTCAGAGCCTGTTTGTGAACACAGGGTCCACTGTAGCTCTTTCATCCACAAGATGCACTCAACACCTGTGTTAGCACAGCCGAGCTGAAGGGTCCCCTCAGGACACCGCTCACCCTCACTAGAGCAGGGAAGAGCTGAATTCTGATCCAGACAAGTTCCCTCTTTCAAGAGTGAGGAATGGAACATGACAGTCCTGTCAATAACACTCAGCAGGTGTGTGGAAGAAGCTGTGTGAACTCAAGATCCTCTGTCCAGGGATGTGGGATGTGTGTGTGTGTGTGATGTATGTGTATGATATATGCATGTGTGGTATTTGTGTCTGGGGGTGGTGTGTGTGTGTGTTATATGCATGTGTGGTATTTGTGTCTGGGGGGTACCTGTGTGTTATGATATATGCATGTGTGGTATTTGTGTCTGGGGGGTGTCTGGGTGTATGTGTGTGTGTGTGTGTGTGTGTGTGTGTGTGTGTGTGTATGATATACGCATGTGTGCTATTTGTGTCTGGGTGTGGGTGTCTGGGTGTGTGTGTGTGTGTCTGGGTGTGTGTGTGTGTGTATGATATACGCATGTGTGCTATTTGTGTCTGGGTGTGTGGGGTTATATGCATGTGTGGTATTTGTGTCTGAGGGGTTGTTTCTGTGTGTGTATGTGTGTGTGTGTTATATGCATGTGTGGTATTTGTGTCTGGGGGGTTGTTTCTGTGTGTGTGTGTGTGTGTGTGTGTGTGTGTGTGTGTGTGTGTTATATGCATGTGTGGTATTTGTGTCTGGGGGGTGTCCATGTGTGTGCGTGTATGTGTGTGTTATGCATGTATGGTATTTGTGTCTGGGGGGGTATTTCTCTGTGTGTGTGTGTGTGTGTGTGTGTGTGTGTGTGTGTGTGTGTGTAAAGCCTTTTGGGGTACCACTTGGCAGCAGTCTGACATTGGCTAAGGACAAAGAAGTAGGCTTAAGACAGGAATGTGACATTGGAAGTAAGCTCAGGCAGGAATCAGACATCAGGCGTAATAAGGAAGTAAGTTTCAGCAAGAAGCTAACCTTAGGCTGTAATAGAGAAGTAAGATGAGGCAGGAATTTAGTCTTAGGGTGGAACAGAAGAACTAGGCTTCAGGCAAGATTCTGGGCTTGGACGAGGAAGCAGATTCCAGTATTTCGGTCATTATGACAAGCCCCTTTTCACAACTGTCATGGGAGTAATTTTCAGGACCCCACTTGCTGCTTTGTTAGCTCCTTATTGTACTGCTTGCCCAAAATACTTGCATGTAATTAAATTGGTTTAAAAATGGGTTGAGAAATAAAAATTTTGCCTTCAGTCTCAGAATTGACTGTGGTCGCGCTACAATGTTATCTAACTGTCTTTTTTCTTTTTAATCCTCGCTCCTGCGCTGGAGAACCTGTTGACTGACATGTATGTTATATGCATGTGTGGTATTTGTGTCTAGGGGGTGTTTCTGTGTGTGTGTGTGTGTGTGTGTGTGTGTGTGTGTGTGTGTGTATATGTGTGTGTGTGTGTGTGTTATATGCATGTGTGATATTTGTGTATGGGAGTGTGTGTGTGTGTTTGTGTGTTTGTGTGTTTGTATGTGTATCTTCGAACCATAGCACACATGTGGAAGTCAGAGGAAAATTTGCAGAAGTCAGTTTTCTCCTTCCACCATGTGGGTCTCAAGGAATGACTGAACTCTGGCTCTCTGGCTTGGTAGCAAGACCTTCACCTGCTGAGCCATCAGGCCAAGTTTTGTAATTTTTTTTTCCTTCTATCAGGCTGAGTTTGGGGATCACACATCCTCCTACTGAGATTTTTTTCTGTTGCGTGCCTTCAAAGGTTTTGAGAAGCAGGTCCATCCTGAGGATCTGTTGAATTCTTTCATTGGGACACAAGATTAGATTTCACTCAACCAACGGCACGTCCATGACACTAAGTAAGATGGGGGTCATCCTTCATGGGATCATAGTCAAGAGAGTGCGAAGCACAAGAAGCCAACTCTCTCTGTCTCTGTCTCTCTCTGTCTCTCTGTCTCTGTCTCTCCCCCCCTTCCTTTCCCTTCCCTTCCCTCCAACGTACTCTTTCTTAAATCTCTCCAGAGTCTCACTATATAACTCTAGCTGGGTTGAAACTCAAT
The DNA here is from genome assembly GCA_902729485.2 of Mus minutoides. Classification (NCBI taxonomy): domain Eukaryota; kingdom Metazoa; phylum Chordata; class Mammalia; order Rodentia; family Muridae; genus Mus; species Mus minutoides. The sequence goes on along the minus strand of LR752355.1, from coordinate 10,568 downwards.
ATTTAAACTAGGCTAGCCTTAAAGTCACAGATGTCCACATGTTTCTGGCTCTTGAGTTCTGTGATTAAAGGTGACAGACATTACAGCAGGCTGCCTGCAGTTCCTATTCCCTTTATTTAAAGACACCAATTCAAGGTTTCCAGAACAACGTAACAGAGATGACTTTTTTTTCCCAAAATAAATTGAGATGATAGAGAATGCTAAAAATGGCCAAATGGACAGTAAGAGACCAGGGACTGCTGTCTTCCCACCTCCACCCCAACCCCGGTTAAGGCTGCTCAGTACACTCTAAGCCCAGGCCTGTGGGTGCTGCAATCCTCCATGAGCCACCATCTTATTTGTTGTTTTGGGGTTTTGTGTGCCTGAGGATCAAACCCAGAGCCTCACGAATGCTAGGCGGTCAGGCTACCTCCAAGCCACAACCCCACATCATGTTTTTAGGCCAATTTGTTTGAATTCTGTCTACTGTGATAGAAAAATCATTTTGGAATTGGGAGTTGGCTCATTTGGTCAAACAACTTGCCTTATAATTTGTGAGACTTTGACTTGGATATTCAGAACTCGTGGTAAACCAGCAGTAGGGAGGCAGAGGCAGATGGATCTCAGAATTCGAGGATAGCCTTGTCTATAAAGTGAGTTCCAGGACAGCCAGGGTTACACAGAGAAACCCTGTCTAGAAAAACTGAAAACAACAACAACAACAACAAAAAAACCAGCCAGGCACAGTGGTGAACACTTATAATCCCAGCAGTATCAAGACAGAGACAGAGCCTGGGGGATTATTGTAGTTCAGTATATAGCTAGACCCATCCTATTTGGTGAAGTTCCAGTCTAATTAGAAACCCTTTCAACAAAAAGCAGAAGGTGGTGAGTAATGACACCCAAGGTTGTCCCTGGACCTTCACACAAACCCAAACACATGTGTATGTAACCACACTAACACACACACACACACACACACACACACACACATGCTCATGTTCATGCATGCACACATACAAAGAAACAAAGAGAAGATAAGAAGAAAGGACAGATAAAGGAAGGAAGAAAAGAGAGGGAGGGAGGGAGAGAGGGAGGGAGGGAGGGAGGGAGGGAGGGAGGGAAGGGGGGATTCTCCTTACACTCACATTCACAGTTCATCTCTAGCTGTGAATGTTCCCAGGCTTTCCATGGCTTTCTACTGTCTCTCCCTGCCCCATTACAGCAGGATGCGTGAGGCTCTGGGTTTGATCCTCAGGCACACAAAACCCCAAAACAACAAATAAGATGGTGGCTCGTGGAGAATTGCAGCACCCACAGGCCTGGGCTTAGAGTGTGCTGAGCAGCCTTAGCCGGGGTTGGGGTGGAGGTGGGAAGACAGCAGTCCCTGGTCTCTTACTGTCCATTTGGCCATTTTTAGCATTCTCTATCATCTCAATTTATTTTGGGAAAAAAAAGTCATCTCTGTTACGTTGTTCTGGAAACCTTGAATTGGTGTCTTTAAATAAAGGGATTCTCCTTACACTCACATTCACAGTTCATCTCTAGCTGTGAATGTTCCCAGTGCTTCCATGGCTTTCTACTGTCTCTCCCTGCCCCCACCCCTACCCCACCCTACCCTCCTCTTCTTTCACTTGGGAGACTCATGAGAACACAATCCCTGCCTTTCTGATGTTTTCTCTTTCTTTGAGGTATCCCCAAAGCCAGCAAGGACATGAAAGGGCTACCAATGGGTACCATCAAGCCACTGACTTATTGACCAGAATAAAGAGAAGACTCCAAACTATGCTAGCCCAGAAGTTAGCCTCTGTGTCCATATTCAAAGGCTGCTGGAAGGAGTCTTTATAATGTAATTAGCCCCCAGGGCTCCATCTTCCTAGATTTTCTGTCATTCACTGGATGACTAGCACCAGATATCAAAAAAAACCACACTTCTCTCCTATGTGCTTCCAAAAGTTCTCAGAATGAGTATCTTACAGTTTAGGATTTCTGAGTGCAGCCTGGGTGTCTCCCCGACAACAGCTACAGTCCTCGCCAGTCCCCATTTCTTTTTAGGCCACTGTTGAGCTATTGACACACTGCTCAGTGCCCGTGTGATGCCTGTCCACTCTTCACCACCAGTGCCACTGTGAAGCTTCCTGCCAACCACCTGTCCATTTCTTGCTCTGGGTGATGTGGACACACCTTCAGTATGCAGGCGTTTACAAGACGGACTGCCTTTACTAAGACTCAAGCCCAGTAATTCATGAAAGCCGTGTTCCACATCCTCACCCATAAGGAGAATGCAAATCAAAACTACATTGAGATTCCGTTCTCATTCGAGTGTCTTGGAATGACTATCATCAAGAAAACAAGTGGCAATAAATGCCAGTGGGGACCGGGATGGAGGGAGACTTATTTAACGCTGATGGGAATGCAAACTGGAACAGCCACTATGGAAATTAGTGTGGAGGTTCCTCAAGAAAGCTAAAAATACTACTCGCATACAAACCAGCTATGCCGCTCTAGGTACACACCCAAAGGAGCCCAAGTCAGTGCAGCACAGACACCTGCACATGCGTGTTTATGGCTGCATTGCTCACAACAGCCAAGTAAAAGAACCAGCCTAGACACCCACACCGTGTCATAAAGAAAACGTGATGAGGTATGTGTGTGTGCATGCATGTGAGCGTGTGCACATGTATGTGTATGTGTGTGTGTGTGTGTGTGTGTGTGTGTGTGTGTGTGTCACACACATGTGCAATGGTATATTATTTAACCATTAAAAAAAAAGGAGAGAATCATGTCATGGGAGTATGGCAGGAAAACAGATGGAACTAGGGATCATCATTTTAAGCAAAATAAGCCAAACTCCGAAAGACAAATATCATGTTTTCTCTCATCTGTGGACTCTGGATTGTTCTAAGATGTAAAAGTGAAAGGAGTTGTTTAAGGAGTAGAAGACACCCAAGAGGAAGCCAGGAGCACTAGAGGGGATGACGGCTGAGAAAGCACAAGTGGAAATGATCAAAGATGTCTACCACACTCACGACTGCTCGTGATGTTTGAGATCAGACAAGACAACATATTTGGGGAGCTAGAGAGAGCTGTCGCATCAGTCAAAAGCGCTCACACAGATACACATAAATAAAATAAATGTTTTCAAAATAAAAATACTTTGTGTCTTATTTTCTCAGTGGTATAACAGAAGCGTGTCTCCCCTGTTTTCAAATATTTGTCCAAAAATTTATGTTCTCAATCGATCATGTGCTTCATAATGCCTTTTAAAGTAATTTTACTTCGTTTTCTTTTTTGTTTTTTTTGAGATTCATTTTCTTTTTTAGTTTTATGTATTGTGGGTGGGTTCACATGAGTGCGGATGCCCAGGGAGGCAAGAGGCATTAGATGCCCTGGAGTTGGGGTTACAGGTGACTAAGTCACAGCTCCAGTGCTGGAAGCTCTACTGAGGTCCTCGGGAAGAGCATCACAAACTCTCAGCCACGGATCTATCTTTCCAGCCCCTCCACTTGATGTCAGACAGACAGACTTTTCTTACCCCTGATAAACTGCCTCACATAATCTGTTATTAGATTACGTAATCTGTTCTTTCCTCAGGATGGATTTTTAGGAACAGAACTGTGGGCCAAAGGCTACAGAATGTCTTCTTCTAAGCCCTGGCCACCTGCTATCAGGTGGTTTTCAAAAACTCATCCAATGTTTTTCCTTCACCAAAAATATTCTTGGATTTTGGGGTCTAGAATGTTCCCCAAAGGCTCAAATATGACAGGTTGGGGTCTCACCTGTAGCACTGTTTGTCTGGTGGTATCAGAAGGGTGCTAAGGCAAGCAAATCAGCCTGTTGATTAGCTCATAGCTGAAAGATTATTAGGAGATAGGGCTAAGGTGAAGAAAGAAGGAGGGTAAACACAGGTCTTTGAAGGGCATAGCTTGTCCCTACCTCACAAACCCTCCTTGGTTTCTGCCTCCCTCCCTCCCTCCCTCCCTCCCTCCCTCCTCCATTCCTCCCTCCATCCATCCATTCCCTTCCTCCCTCCCTTCATCCATCCATCCATCCATCCCTTCCTCCCTCTATCCCTTCCCTCTCTCCACAGTTGGCTCTGTGCAAGCTTGCTATACCTTCATACAAACCCACAGGAGTTGAACAGCAAGGGGTTGAAGTCTCTGAAACTAAGGTCAAAACCAATCTCTTCAGCTTTAAGTATCTTTTCTCAGCCGTTTATGTCATAGCACGGTAAGGCCAACAAATGAGAAGCTCTCATTCCAGCTTCTCCAGCACCTGGCATCCTGTGATTGGTTTTCCTTGACTCTTTGTCTATTTGCTAGGAATTCTTTCTGGTTGTCATTTCCTGGATCACCAGCAGGGTTAAACTCTTTTATTATGATTATGTGTTCATGTGTACATGGAGAACCCATGTCCTTTGAGACTGTTCACACTGAAATATTATTGGGGCTTTTATTATTGTATTTCACAGCTACCCTGGAGCCCTGGGAGCTGGGGTCACCATTAACACCTCTAGGTCTTCAAGGCAGCCTTTGATATCAAGAGGTTGGTGGCTTTGTGTTGATGTTGTTGGTTTTGTTTGTTTGTTTGTTTGTTTGTTTAAAGAGCGCTTTGCACTCTCATTTTTTTGTTGTTATAGGTTTTGTTATTTTCAATGCATGCATTCATGAGTGTGTGTGCACACGTGCGTATGATGGAAGGGAGGAATGTGCTTGCCACGGCACATGTGTGGAGGTAGGAGAACACCGTTGGGGGAGTCAATTTTCTCCTATCACTGTGGGTTCTGGGGCTTGAACTTGCACACACACACACACACACACACACACACACACACACATACCACATTCCTGATGGTGCATCTCACAGGTCATTATTGTTGAGACAGGTCTCACTTGTAACTCAGCTTCTGAGCTCAACTTCTGTCTGCCTCAGCCTCTCGAGCCCTGGGAGCTGGGGTCACCGTTGGCACCTTTGGCCTTCAAGGTGGCCTTTGAAGTCATGAGGTTGGTGGCTTTGTGTTGTTGTTGTTGTTTTGTTTTGTTTGTTTAAGGAGCACTTTGCGTTCTCATTTTATTTAGCCCAAAATGCACAGGCAATTCCAGAATAATGCAGAAAAATCCATCATTTCCTTCATGAATTTTTCTATTATTTTGTGCTCAGCTGGGCTCTTCTTGTTTCCTTGTAATTTTTCTAAACACCAATTTGAATTTTTATGTATTACAACCCAGGGCAACCCCGTTTGTTTGGGGGGGGCTTGCTGCTGTGCTTCATGAGGCCGTCCCTTCCCCTGGAGCTGATGAAATTACCCTGTGCATTGTATCAGAGTTCTTTTATGGTTTCATTTTTATGATTGTCACTTTTGAATAAATTAAAATTAACATTTCTGTATAAAAGCAGTGTTTGTGACAAATGCATACACGCTATATCATATTTAGGAAAGATAGGCCAGTAAATAGAACCGAAAGGAAGTGAGAAGCCATCCTTTCTCGTCTAGTTAAGAGCGCATGTTACTTTACTTTTTCAAAATATATCCTCTCGGGGCTTCTTGCTGCCTGAGGTGTCCTTAGTGTGACAAACCCTTCCAAAACTTGGACACTTCTGGCTTCTGTAACTCCTCTTGGGGACCCCTGCACCAGTTTCCAGCCTGCTGATGCCCAGTATGTCCCCTCTCCAGAAGCAGTTCCTCAACCTTGGAGCTACTGTCCTTGCTCCAGACTCAGGAAGGGCATTGTTCTGTCTGTCGTGGATGTGTAACAGCGTCCCGAGCCTCTGTATTAGATGTCAGTCACATCTTCCTCTAGCCAAAAATGTACTTTGATGTCGCCTGACATTTAGCTTCATATTATTATATCAAAATTACCTGCGGTAATTAAGCTATAAAAAGAGGTTTACTTTGGCTTCGTGCCCTGAAGGTTTTAGCTGAAACCTCAGGATGTGCTGAATGAAAGCCACTCGTCTCATGGCAACTGGGAGGCAGAAGGAAGAAGAGACAAGGGTCCCAGAATCCACATCATGGTTATATTCCTTATTGATCTAACTCCTTCTACTAGGCTTCACCTCTCAAAAGCACCATGGTCTGAGGAACGAGCACTTAAACACACAGGGAAAGGGACACTCATTCAAACAACAATGCCCTGGGGCACCCATCCAATCCATAGTACCATGGGACACTCATCCCAACCACATGCCATAGGACACTCATACACACCACAGTGTCATGGGATACTCAAGCCAAACCCAGTGCCATGAAAACTAAATTATAGTTTAGCAAGAACATGTTCCTCATGAGCCAAAATAATACCTTTGACAGAGGAAGGTTGTTATTGGAAATATGAATTCAGTACTATTTTTTCCTCCAAGAGAGTGAACTCAAGCTTGGCGTACAACAGAGAATGGCAACAGGAAACAGTAATAATGACAAGGCTCTTTTTTTCTTTCCATTTTCCTTTGTGAGTACATTTTTAATGCAAAACACGGACACGAAGCATTCATGCAAGTCAAAATATTTAGCCAACAACTCCATAATAATCATTAATAGAACATTTAGGTTCTTTCCCTAGACCATATCAGCCTTTTGACTGTTTTAAAGAAGGATGTTTTTTATTAGTGACAGCTAAAAGAAGTTTCCTCATGCTCAGTCACACATTTGTCCACTTTGTAAAGGAAAGTTATCCTGATTGCAAGTGTATTATTCTATGTACTTAACTGTTGTTTCTACAGTTTGCTATAAAAATGCACTGAATGGTGTATTTACTCATTCATTCATTCATTCATTTTGTTACTAGGTAGGGAACCCAGGAACCTACATAGGATAAGCAGAAACTCTATTCCCAACCTTGAAGTATTTCTCCTGTATGTGGTATGTGTGTTGCACTCATGCACATGAGTGTCTGCATGCATGTGTGCATGTGAGTATGTGTGTGAGTATATGTGTGTAGTGTATTTGTTTTTTATATGCATATATGGTATATTTGGATGTATGTGAGTGAGTGAGTGTGTGTGTGTGTGTATAGTGAATATGATTATATGTGTATGAGGTATATTTGTGTGGTATGTATGTGAGTATGTGTGTGTTGAGTATGTTTGTACATATGTGCATGTGTATATGGTATATTTGTGTGGATGTTGAGTATATTTGTGTGTGGCATATGTATGTGCATAGTGAATATCTTTGTGCATGTGTGTGTGGTATATTTGTGTGCATCTGTTTGTGTGGTGTATGGTGTGTGCCTATGTGTGTGTATGTGAGTGTATATACATGAGCATGCATAGGTACATGTTCATATGAAAGTTAGAGGTCTCGTGGCATGGTGGCGCACACCTTTAATCCCAGCACTCAGGAGGCAGAGGCAGGTGGATTTCTGAGTTCGAGGCCAGCCTGGTCTACAAAGTGAGTTCCGGGACAGCCAGGGCTACACAGAGAGACCCTGTCTTGAAAAAAAAAAAAAAAAACAAAGTTAGAGGTGGAGATCAGTTGTCTTCTTTAATCATTCTCTGCCTTATTTTCTTGAGACAAGGTCTCTAACAGAACCCAAAGCTTCCGATTATGCTAGACTGGCTAGTGAGTGAGCCCCGGGAATTCCCCCCAGCTCCCCACGCCCAGAGCTGGGATTACAGGCATTGCCTTCATGCCCGGCTTTTATGGGTGTTGGGGTTCCAGTCTCATGTCCTCTGGTGCCACAGGAACTGACTGAGTGTTGCCTCCGCTTCTGCACTGCTTACTTTTAATGCTATGGAAAGGCTAGCAGGCTTTTATTTCTTTAATAGATCTGGGGGAGGGGTGGCCTGAAACTCAATGTCTCTAACAAGTTCCTGGGGTGACTGCTATGGGTGACCCAGAGATCAGACTTGGGAGATTAAGGTTCATGAGCATCAAACCCACATAGCTAGTGCGTGTCTCTGTGGAGATGTCAGTCCACATGACAAATCATGCAGCCGTCATTCATCTAGACTACATAGACTTTTAGCAAGTTGGCCATAAACTCATCATGCAAAGCAGGCTACTTTATTTTTCAAGTAGAAAGGGATGCCATTAATGATTACCAGGCATAAAACAGTCTGTCCGATGCACATAGAGCCTTCTGGTCGCTATAGATTTAACAGGCAAATATCTTCAAATGGAAAAACTGTCTTTCATTTATTTGTTAGGGGGGAAAGTGCACCGCTTACTCGAAGAAGAGGAAGTTATTGGTAAAGCCATAAATAAAGAGTGGGGATGAGAGGAACAGATTTAATTTACATAGCTGTTCAAAATGCCATTGATAACGTTCTCCCGGAAAGGCAGATAAAGACGAGTCACCAGAGGATGGAGAGAATGTTTCCTGATGATAGGAAGAGACTTAGAGCCCAGAAACAAAGGCGATGGGTAAACAGGCAGTTATCTGGGGTTTGTGGCAAGCTTGCTGCAGTGCTGAAGAAAAAAAAGAGATGAGGGGGATGGGCTGCAAGAAGCTGAGAACAAACATTTGCCTTAAAGTAAGAAACCAGTGGGCATTTAAAAGGCGGGTAAGGCACTGTGGCTCAGCGGTGAATAGGCGCTTGGAAAGCAAGTCAGATGAGATAACACCTTGAATAGGGCCTGGCTTTCCCACTCAAAGGGAAACTGACTTGGAGGCAAATGTAATTACATTTTATAAGATGCTGAGCTTGTCAGTCTGGGCAAACACTGGGCGAAGTAGGTGACTAGGGGAAATAAGTTGTTCAGACATGGCGACAAGCTAGACATGGCGGGTGGCTTCCAGTTTCCACCAGAGGCTGCCTGTCCCCACCACCCCATGATGGTCTGCATGCTTCAGGCTGGACCTGCTGAATCAAAGTCTGACAGGACCCTGCTGTAAGGTATTTAGGAAGCTCTCTGCCAGAGACTCTGCTGAGCAGCTAGGACCAAACTCCAAAGCCCACTACAAGCATGAAAGGAAAGTTAGAGGCTGGTCACGGAGCTGGAGGTACAGGGGGTGCTTTACACTTGCAAAAACCCTTGGTTCTATTGTTATAGGTGTGTATCTGAGTCCTGGGACACCTGCTGAAGTATCTGGGTCCTAAAGCAGAGACTAAAAATAAAAAAATAGAAAACACTCTGTTAAGAGAAGAATAGTTGAAGCTGAAGAGATGGTTGAGCAGTGAAGAGTACTTACTACTCCTGTAGAGGATCTGGGTTCAGGTCCCAGCACCCACATGAAACAGTTCTACAACCGCTTGCACCTCTAGGTCCAGGGAATCCAATGCCCTCTTCTGGTCTCCACAGGCACCTGAATATACATAGATCCCCCGGAATTACATAGATAGTTGTAAGCCACCTGATATGGGTGCTGGAAACTGAACCCAGGTCCTCTACAACTGACCCAGCTCTCTATTCCCTCCTACATTGATCTTCATGTACCCTTCTCCAGGTTCTATTAGTCTGCTATGCCATCCATCGCCAGCACTAAATCATGTTAGTGTTTATAAAACAGAGCATGTACTCTCAGTCTGTGATGCATGGTTCTTAATCCGCTCATTGTGTTTTGACATGTTATTGAGAAATAGACAGCATCTACATTTAGAAGGCACAAATACATAACTTAGGAAAATGTGTACAGTGAGCACCTGTTGTGCCACCATATAGAGAGATATGAGCAAGGGTCTGCTCAGACCACATAGGGCACCAGCAACAGACCAGAGACGAGATCCCACCCAAATCTAGCTTTGTGAGCCAATGGGTTTACAGAGGCCGCTTACAGCAGCAAGGGTGAGAGGTTACAGGAGCAAGGGTGAGAGGTTACAGGAGCAAGGGTGAGAGGTTACAGGAGCAAAGGTGAGAGGTGCTGGGACCAGAGCCGTGTGCTAGTGCTCCCTGGCAGGAATTGATTCTCGAAAGGGTAGGATTGCGGTTACTCCTGGAAGTGAGTATAATTAGGAGGGGACTTGGGGTCTGATCAGAATTTTTCTTTTTAAATTTTTAAATTTTTTTGAGAGAGGGTCTCACCACGTAGTCTAGAATTCAGTCTGTAAATGAGGCTGTCCTCAAATTCACAGAGATCCATTTGTTCTGCCTCCTGAGTGCTGGGATTAAAAGCATGTGCCACTGTGCTCAGCTGAGAATTCTGTTTCTTGGTCTGGCTGGACTCTCTATGTGGCACATAGCCTCCTGAAGGAGATACCGGGAAGCTGAGTAACCGAAGGGGCTCAGGAGGCTCAGAGAGTCGCAGGTTTTACAAGGCCTTTCTCCAAAGTATACATGAAAAGCACACAATTGCTGGGGAGAGAAGACTGCCTGCACACTGGGTCGGGAGAGCCAGGGATGTAGGTTTTGATAGTCACCCATGCTGGGGTGGGCTTTCCAGCAATGATGCAAATATCTTTGTGTCATCCATGCTACTGTAAGTAACCTCTCACCCTTGCTCCTGTAACCTCTCACCTTTGCTCCTGTAACCTCTCACCTTTGCTCCTGTAACCTCTCACCCTTGCTCCTGTAACCTCTCACCTTTGCTCCTGTAACCTCTCACCTTTGCTCCTGTAACCTCTCACCTTTGCTCCTGTAACCTCTCACCTTTGCTCCTGTAACCTCTCACCTTTGCTCCTGTAACCTCTCACCCTTGCTCCTGTAACCT